>NW_019774670.1:235377-248046 GCF_001039355.2 Lingula anatina | reverse complement strand
TGCAAGGAAAAGGTCCCCTCTGGGTAAAATTTTATATACAGTAGGTACATGAAGTTTTCATGGTAAAAGATCCACTTTTTCAGATAAAGAACCTCCCCTTTTGAAATTGCTTGCTACAAGACTGAGTTCATACCCATGCCCGATTATCCCACACTGATCTCCGATAATATCAAGGCAGACCTAATTTAAACAGGAATCTAGATAGTCCCAAGTCTTAAAGCAATATAAACATAGTTCCACAGTAGTATCCCCATTTATTTATGGATAGTCCGACCGGGTAGACTCCTTGTAACATCAAGGATCCTGGAATTGCCTTGATGAAAATGAAATATGTATTTCCGATCTCAGGGTTTCCATGGTAAAGAACGTACTAAAATTAAATGACAGCAGCATAGTATTCTGGGTCATCACACAGCCTCGTAATAAAAACATTGCAGAAACCATCGCTATTTAGATTTGCGAAAGTGTGGTCAATACTTTTCAAGCAAAAAAAAAAAAAAAAAAAAAAAAAAAAAAAATCTTGGTGTATACGTGGATATCTTTTGTGGACAAACAAATATCGCAAATTTCTGAGTCATGCATGTTTCACATCAGAAACAGCTTCACGGAGAAACCATCTAATTGACTCCTCTACAGCTACTGTTAATTACATTAAGCGAGAATCCTCTCGGACATAGTTCGATCCAAATACGATAGGGTCTGGGAATGGTCTTAAACATGTAAAGCTCGACTAGTCACATATGTTGACTATTCTCTTTACATTACTGTAGCTAGGGAATGGAATATGTTCCCACTTTAACTGCGTAGGACAGACTCAAGCTACTGTTACAAGGGAACTCAAAACGTATCTAGTTAAAAAATTATGAATAGTTTTTATTAATGACTTTTTAAGTGAGTGATCAAGTAACATTTTAATTTATACATTATGTTTCAATTAATTTTCCTGTTTTAATTAATTTTAATAATTTTATTATAATCTAAACAAATTTGGACTTTAGACTCAATAATTATCATCATCATAATTATAATTATTATTTTAATATAGTTAAAAATATTTTTAATCAAAATACTCGAGAGTGACCAGCAATACACAGGTACAGTCAGGTGACTTGTGGAAACCTTTATACACACACTGGACAATAGAAGCGTCACCCCTACTGAACCAATTCTATGGGAGAGATAAATGACTGTGGAATAATATGCTCCTGGTATCATTTTATTAACATCAAATTTCACCAAAAAATCACAAAATGAGAACAAAATATATATTCTACCAAAATATGCAGTTTCAAGTCAAAAATTAGTACTTAGTGGCAGTCTACGAGGCAAGGATTCATATAATTGTCTGATGCGTTCAGGGCTTATGCTGGCCCAAGCATGAAACACTGAATATTTCTCTGCTGGTTAGACGGGCATTTGTCAAAAGTTTTGACATATCATTCCACAAATTTTCTATTATGTTTGCATCCGGACTCTGGGCAGGCCACATCACCCTGCGAATGTCCTGTTGGTCAAAGCAATCATCAACTGCTCTGGGCCTGTGACAAGGAGCATTGTCATCCTGGTGAACAAATGGATAAATCCTGTCACCAAACATGTTTGTAATAGATGGTAGCAAGCCTGACTCCAAAACATCGATATATTTCTAGTGATTCATGTTTCCATCAACCACTATCAATTTGCCCACGCCATGGATGCTGATGCAGCCCCACACCATGATGAATATGCTGCTCAGGGTTCGAAAATTCAGTGCATGTGGTTCAAATGCTTTACCAGCAGTTCGCCAGCATCGTACCCGTCTGTCATTAGAGGCCAGACAAAAGCGACACTTATCAGAAAAAAAATATACAGGACCAATTGTCATGGACTGTCCAGTTCCAGATCCTGTTGTCCCTAGTTCACTCTACGTTGCCTGTTTTGTAACGATATAAGAGGTTTCAGTCTTGCTACCCTGCTGTTCACTCTCTGAGCATGTAACCGACGCCTAGCAATTTTCACAGACACATTCTTATGTGTGAAATTGTTCCACTGTGCTGTCAACTGACAAGCAGTGTCGAACTTTGACAACCTGGACATCAAAATCAGTCGTCGGTCTTCACGGCCAGCAGTTTTTCTTGGACGGCCCATCAGAGGCAATTTGTCCAGTGTTTCTGTACCGAGACCAGACCCTCTGCACGGCTCTGACTGAACAATTCAATTGTATCGATATTCTGACATTGCTTATATTCCGCCTCTTCAGGTTAATAACTTGCACCTATAACCGTTAGATAATTGCCTGTATCTTGCCATATTGGAGGAAGACAGGGATAACATTTGCTGTACATGTACAAGACCAACAATACAATTCCATGGTACATGTATAGCGGTTTTATACTCATTAGTCACATTATAATTAGACCAGGCATTATAACTACCCAAGATCTGCCTACTTTTATTACACTGATTTAGGGGGTGACACTTCTATTGTCCAGTGTGTGTAACTTGAATGACATTAGAACCAGCCCACGTTTGACACCCTGAGTATTTCATATTACTGGAATACCTCTAGCTAAATGTGGGAAATGAAGGTCAGCGTACAGTAACCTTTGGACCTCTGTAAATTCTAACAAAGCAGGTCCGTGGCCAGGGCTGTTTGGTGGGTTCGAGAGAAGCCCCTTTTTGTCGGGAAAAGGTCCCCTCTGCATGGTAAACTTGTACCCAAGTACACATAGGTTTCTTGGTAAAACGTCCACTTTTTCAGAAATAGACCCCCCCCCCCCCTTTTTTTGAAACTGCTGGAAAGTGGTCTGCAAGGTCAGGTTCACCCCTTCACCATTATTTGGTCTTCGAGGGGCTTTAATTCCATTTTCAGTGAAGACGAGTTTACCCGTCATTTCAAGAACTTCAACAGGATTGCTATTTATTATGTATGTACTTACTCATTTATAATAGTCCAGGAAATTGGTGAAAAATTGTGCATTTTTTACCTACAAGCATGAAATTTGGCACACTTATGGACAATAAAATTCTAAGCAAATTTGGATATATGGGCATGTCTGAAAATTCCAAAATGGCCGTCAAATCCAATATGGCCACCAAAATACCTTTTCAAATTAAAACTTCAAGTACATAGTCTTCTAATGACTTAGAATATCATATAACAAGAAAACACCATGGTATGGATCCTTCAGGTGTATTAAATCCAAAATGGCTGCCAAAAGTAAAAAAAGCAGACCATTTATTCAAGATATCCATTTGAATGGGGAATTCATCAAGCACTTAAAACTACAAGCATAAAATTTGGCAGGTTTGTGGAAAATGAAATTCTGAGCAAGTTTGGATATATGGGCATATCCGAAAATGTAAAAATGGCCTTCAAATCCAAGATGGCCTCCAAAAATACGGCTTCTAATTAAAACTTCAAGTATATAGTCTTTTAAGGGCGTAAATATCATGCAAAGGTTAAAAAACACCACGGTATGAATTCAGAATCAATATTTGCTTTTTTAGGTGTATTAAATCCAAAATGGCCGCCAATAGTAAAAAGCACTCTACTAATCCAAGATATCCAGCAGAGTGGTTAATTCATCAAAAACTACAAGCATGGCATTTGGTACAGTTGTAAAACAGGATTCCAAGCACTTTTAGATGTATGAGCATGTCTAAAAATTTCCATATATGGCCCCCAAATCCAATATAGCCGACACAAATACACGTTCAAATAAAAACTTCAAGTATATATAATCCTATAATAACTTAAGATAACATTTTATGGTTAGACAAGACTATGGTATGCATGAAGTATCAATATTTGATTCTTTAATTGTATAGAAATCCAAAATGGCCTCCAAAAATAAGAAAAACAGGCCACTCACAGCAGCAGTATGGTGAATTCATCATGCACTTAAAACTACAAGCATGAAAATTGGCTCAATTGTACAGAACAGGATTCTACTGTAAGCAATTTGTTATATAGGGACATGTCTGTATATTCTAATATGGCCACTAAAACCCTTTTAAAGTAAAAAAAGACTACTACATAATCTGACTGACAACAGTCTTTACTCTTTTTTGGTTTTTCGCTCCTTTAGTTACATTTAGACCCAAATGACCATAAAAAATGGAACAGGACTCCTTTTGGTCTAGTTGTGACACCACATGCAGCAATTCTATAAATGTCAAGGATACGAAAATGTCAAGATATTTTCACAAATAAGTTTCAAATTAACGAAAGTTATTTTATCAAGTAAGTGTTGCACATTTTATGGGCGGTCAACCTTTTACTTTAGTAAATGGACAATATCTCAACAGAGGATAACAGCTAGCTACACCGAAATTTCTACTTATTTGGTTAAATAATTTTCATTCATTAATGTGTGCCTAGCTTTACTAGTAGTTGTGTTTCCCTCAGCTTTCCCAGTATTTCCTTAAAGCTAAAGCTTCTACATGTAATCAACTTTCCCCAACAAAATACCAAGAGGCATTGGTCGTTTTTAACACCAGAAAGCATCAGTTTACATGCATGAGGTCCATAGGAACATGAAAGTGTGGAAGGGCATATTAGTAGATGTAGGTTACTAGTGTGAACCCTAGCCTAGCATTGTCTTCCAATGCTTCTGACTCCCCTCACCACAGTTAGCAACTGCACACATAACTACAAACAGATGTGGTAGGAGCTACCTGGTAGATTTTGTAAGCTGGGTAAGTGAATTCTCCTCATGGCTTCATTCTGGATTGTCCCACAGAGACAATGATGCCGGAAATCTCATGAATTTTTACCTTTCAAAGTCCATATTGCACTAATTTCTTGGTGTAATCCTCAGAATACATCGTTTTTTGAAGTTTTGTATGTATTAACTGTCTGGAGGATTTTAATTCTTTTATTTTCATGTTCAGTTTTTTGAAAGTATAAGTTTGTAACTAAACAAGTTGCCAAATGATCAAATGAAAACCAAAGTTTGGCGCCTATCAGTGCTTCTTTTTTAGTGCACGAAGTGTGAAGTCTGCAATGCAACTCTTGGATACAGCACGTATCAACACCTGCCCTCTGTTTGGGGTACAGGTATTTCTTTGCTCATAAATTTTCACTAAATTCTCGGTAGCCATTACTGCGAATGTACTAAAGCCAATTTTTTAAATAAGAAGCTTTTCTAATTTACTTTTGAAGCACAAGATAACATCATAACATTATCGAGTGCAAATGTGCCCCGCTTTTAGTACTTTACCAATGAAAAACACCAAATTGTTGAGACCTGTATGTTTGATTAGCTGTCATTTTTGTTATATTTATGAGCATTTGATGAAGCGCCATGCACTGATCTAGCTGAAGAATCATAACCAACAGACAAAATTGGTACACCCCAAGTTTTTTATATTTGCCTCTTTAAGGCTATGTTATTCTGGTGTTTCTTTCACATTTTATGGATTTTGCACGATACTTTTTTTCTTAGAAAGGGGGAGTCACTCATGAGTGCCATATAAGAAGATTGCTAACTGGGAATTGATCTAAATGAGAATCCAGAGCAAAAAGTCAAACTACTTATGTTGGTTTATCAAAAGAAGGACTGTTTTCAGTACATAATAAATGTATCATGCTTGATGGTTTTTAAAAAACTCTGTAGAATAGCTCCTGCACAGGTAGGAATATGGTGATAATACAGGTAGTTTGCAAAGCCCACATGCCTATTCACGAGTGATTACAATTCAATAGTTGTGGTCTGCTGACTTTTGGAGGCCATTTTGGAATTTTAAAACCTTAAGTGGCAGATACTGATACTTCATACATACAATGGTATTTTCTAACCATTAAATGATATTTTTATAAAAGACTATACAAATAACTTTCACCTTGAAAGGGTATTTTGGGGGCAATATTGAAATTGGCTGCCATATTGGAATTTTCAGACATTTCCCTATATCCAACGTTGCTTAGAATCATGTTCTACATAACTGTCCCAATTTTTATGCTTGTAATTGTAAGTGCTTGATGATTTTACAAAACTGCTGCATATTTTGCGTAAGTAAACTGCTTATTTTACTTTTGGAGGCCATTTTGGAATTCTAAACACCTGTAGAAGCGGATATTGATAATCCATTCATAGCATGATATTTTCCAGCTATAAAATGATATTCTTAACCATTTTAGGACTATATATTAGATGTTTTAATTTAAAGTAGTATTTGTGGCGGCCATATTGGATTTGGCGGCCATATTGGAATTTTCAGACATGCCCATATATCCAAAAAAGCTTAGAATTCCATTATCTACAACTGTGGCAAATTTCATGCTTGTAGGTAAAAAACGCACAATTCACCCTTTTTTCTGCACCAATTTCTTGGACTATAAGGACATATTTCACTGTACTTCCTGGTATGTTAATACACTGGAAGAATGGTGTGATCAAGAGCGCCTTATATCCAAGTATGATTGTGTTGTTCGATTTAATATGAGCGTTGGACGAATTATTGATGCCAACATTACTCCCCCAGTTTTCTGTGAGAATGATGATCGAATCACACGATATGAACGTTCTCAGCGGGAGATTGTATTTTTTAAAATGACTATTAATGTTTTATTCTAATACCATGTGGGCTTAACTCGATCTGATATATTGTACCAACAAACATACAATAACAGGTTCGGTTAAACGTAAAACATGTGCAAGGAAACAATTGGAAACATTTTATTTTATAAACAGAGAGAGACATTTGTACAGAGTTACAACAACAAAGTGTACTGAAATATTCGTAATTCTACAAATGTCACAATTCTACAAATTTGGCATCTTTAAATTCTTGCACTACAAGCACATAGTCGACCTGCGGTTCCTTTTTAACTTGAACCTCACATCATATCTGTTAACTTGATGCCATAAGACATCTGCCTTCAGGTACCATTGAACTCAAAGGTGAAAGAATGATTGAAATATTGCAAACAGCAAACAAACTGTGCTGTTTTTCTTTGTCTCTTTCATATTGATCTCAGCTTACCAAAGAATGCACGCGTCTGTTACTGTAATAATGAGAATTGACATCGATTTCACAATATACATGAATGAAGCGCTTACGAATTGCCACAGTGTCAAATGATTCAATAACTTAATACACAGAGTTTGGACACAATTTTACAAACATTTTACACAATTAGGCCATGATTGACAGTAGTTTCACTAGCCTTACAAAGGTAAACATCATAACTTCCTTGGCGGATGCAGCTATCCCACAATGCCTTATCCCAGAATCCTCATCACATGGCTCAAGGATTTATTACACTATTTTCTTATTTCAAATTCTAGAACTTCAAACCAAATTTTTTATTGTACACATCTAGAGGATCAGAAATTATTCTGAGACAAAAAGAAAAAAAATAAATAATAATAATAAATAAAAATAAATAAATAAATAATATGAAACAAGACGAAAATCAAGCAATCTGCCAACCAAGTGTACAATGTAATATAATAAATATATCTTCATTTGAATGATTAGAGGCAGTTTGTAATTATTTTGTCATCCCCAAGACCCCACCCCCAGCAAATCTCAAATAAAATGTTTTCACCATTTCATTATCTATATAGCACCATCAATAAATATCCTGACAACTTTATCATAACTACAATATCTGGCACACAGCCTCCACTGCACCTGCTGCACAAGACAACTTCAACCCAAAACTGGTGTAAATTTGGAAACCAAAATTTCAAACTACCTGAAATTTTATAAAATATATCAATGATAGCCATCTTAAAATATTATTCTATGAAATGAAGGATATAATTAGAACAGAACAAAATCTACTTATGTGAACTACTTTGGATTAAGCTTGAACAGAACTAGACCAAACTTTTGGCCTAGAACTTTGACCAATTTTTGGGCATAAGATATTTTGTGGAACCTGCCCCTAATTTAAGTGGGTGATTATACATACCAATGCTGTTTTATATTAAATACTTCCATCAGTACTAATAGGCTTCCAAAGCCCTGAAGTTTGAAATGATATCTCCCATTCTATATTAAACAAAGCAGTGGCTAAGACAAACATTATGTCTTGAAGGACCAAATTGACCTTCTCAACCCAAAGAATTGTATGCAAGTATTAAAGTGCTACTGCTTAGAGTGGCAAAAAATTCCATAATTTAATTTCATCTATAGTAATACTTTCTATGGCCAGCCTGAATCATGCTTGTTCTATAAGAACGAGAGTCTCTAGAACCCTTCTGCCCCTAACAAACACCCTCAACTTAACTAATGCTTGAAATGAGTATTGTATTAATACAATAGATGGAGCCACTGTCACTGCTCCACCTTGATCAGAAGTCCGTAGAGCACAATAGATCCTCTCTCCTTCGTCGACCACTCAAGTTCATTATTACTTAGTTTGGGATCAATCTGTTCATTAGCTCCTATTGTTTGTGGCGCCACCTTGTAAGAGCCGGGTTTCACGTGAACTTGGAATGCTACCCTGGCGCTGAGAAGCTTCTTTGTCTTCGGGTCTCTAAATCTGATAAAGTATTGGAAATATATAATTAAATATATTTAAAAAAAATAAATACATGCATATTTTGATGACACACTACACAGTGGCACTATTAATTATCTAATTAGCATAAAGTATGCTTACTTGTACATTAAAAGGGAGATGATAAAGGAATTGCATTTATATATTACTTTACTAAAAGCTAAACTGCAATGCAGATATACATGTATGACATAGGGCACATCAAAAATGCTGATAAACTAAAAAAAAAAAAAAATCGAGGCAGCAAAGCTGTCAAATGTACAGACAAAAAGAAAATAACAATGCACAAAATAAATTATCTTGTCAATTTCTATAAAATATTACAAACACCAACACCAAATTTAAATTATACACAAAAGGTGTCACCCAATTACAAAGCAGGTCTGCACTACTTTCTATACTACTCACTGGCACTTTGGGGCATAGGTTTGGCACCCAGAGTATCTTATAGTTGGAGACAGGAATATCTGCTTGATGTCAAACCCGTCTGGTTTCTTGTTCTCGTTAAAATGTCCTGGCTGTGTCGCCAGCTGGTGTCCACCCATGGCAAGATCTCCTGTGGCAGAGAAAACAACCAGTTCACCATTGTGATAATATATAATACAACCAGTTCACCATTGTGATAATAGATAATACGACCACTTCACCATTGTTATAATAGATAATACAACCAGTTCACCATTGTTATAATATATAATACAACCAGTTCACCATTGTTATAATATATAATACAACCAGTTCACCATTGTGATAATAGATAATACAACCAGTTCACCATTGTTATAATATATAATACAACCAGTTCACCATTGTGATAATATATAATACAACCAGTTCACCATTGTTATAATATATAATACAACCAGTTCACCATTGTGATAATATATAATACAACCAGTTCACCATTGTTATAATATATAATACAACCAGTTCACCATTGTGATAATATATAATACAACCAGTTCACCATTGTTATAATATATAATACAACCAGTTCACCATTGTGATAATATATAATACAACCAGTTCACCATTGTTATAATATATAATACAACCAGTTCACCATTGTGATAATATATAATACAACCAGTTCACCATTGTTATAATATATAATACAACCAGTTCACCATTGTGATAATATATAATACAACCAGTTCACCATTGTTATAATATATAATACAACCAGTTCACCATTGTGATAATATATAATACAACCAGTTCACCATTGTTATAATATATAATACAACCAGTTCACCATTGTGATAATATATAATACAACCAGTTCACCATTGTTATAATATATAATACAACCAGTTCACCATTGTGATAATATATAATACAACCAGTTCACCATTGTTATAATATATAATACAACCAGTTCACCATTGTGATAATAGATAATACAACCAGTTCACCATTGTTATAATATATAATACAACCAGTTCACCATTGTGATAATAGATAATACAACCAGTTCACCATTGTTATAATATATAATACAACCAGTTCACCATTGTTATAATATATAATACAACCAGTTCACCATTGTGAATATATATAATAAAGTTTACTTGGTATAAAGCTGAGTCACTGTGGAAGTGTTCTGTTCTCACACACACTTGAGTGAAGTCAGAAGTAAGAGGTGTATTGGCATAAGATTCATTAAGTGTGTGTGTGTGTGTGTGAGGGTTGCTGTCAATTTTTTTATCTTATCTGACTGAAATTGAAGAAAGACATCTTTTGGTTTGGGCCGAAGGCAGTTAAGTTCTTCAACTTATTTATGGGCATTTTGCATGGATGAGAATTAATTTCATGTCTTACTGCAAAGATGTATTTTGAGTGTAAGTAATTAAGTTAAGACTAACACTTGCCAAAAGGGCACTTTTTTGGAATTATAAAAACATTGTGTAAAATCAATTTACAATATACTAACAGAAAAAAAACTACATTAATAGCAAATGGTAATGCACCTTAACAAGACTATACATCTTTAGACATGATAATCACTTAGGCTTCGTTCACATGGAAAGTCTATTTTCTAAAAATCTATTTTCTATTCGTGGTATCTTATGATCACGGTCTGTGCCCTGAAAATCCCGCAGCTTTGGAAGTAACTGGCTCGCGCTGCCAGTAATTACGCTGCAGGATATTCAGGGCACAGACTGTGATCACAAGATATACCACGAATAGAAAATAATTTTTAGAAAATAGACTTTCCATGTGAACGAAGCCTTAGTAACACCTACCTGGCATGAGAAGATCCCCGCAATCTAGAATCCTGCGAACACAGTCAAACCTCGTCCCATGAAATGCTATGTGCCACTTCTCAAACACATTCAGCACCTGGGCGCGATGAGGAACCCTGGGATAGAATGGAAATATTGAGGCTTCCGTCAAATCTTTATCATGTTTATTTATAGCAGGTAAATACACTGATGATATCACATGTATAAGACACTAAAGGGGACTATATGAAGAATTGAATTTATAATAGACTATCTTACTGGTAATTACTTTTTTCTTTCTATAAAATGTGACGTCATCTATTTGTGCACTTTTCTGGATAGGTCAGAAATAAGCTAACTTATGGGGATAACTGTTCATTTGGCCAAATAAGAAATTGATTTTCATGGGGTTAATGACAACCTTCCGTTATTAACCAATGGAATGTATTTAAGTTGAGGCAGTTTTTTACAACTGCTATTCCTAATGCCTTGCTGCTTTTAATGTTTCATACATCTTCACTCACTGTTACTCTTCTTCAAATTTAGTCAAATCTCATTTAGTTCAGCAATGAACATTTCATTATAACACCCGTCTTACTTTAAGGCAAAACGGCACCAACCAAATGGCACAGCGTAGTCTTTGGGTGGGTCACCACGTTTGTAGTACGATTCATCTCCGCGTATCTTGTGGCAAGTCTCGCAGTAACACATGTTATGTTCAGGACTAAAGTAACCATCTGGATTATAAAGAACATATAAATATATAGCTTATGTAGCCATCTAAATTATAAAGAACATATTTGTATACATATATTAGGTTGAAATATTCATAATTATAAATAAAAATAATAATTATAATTTATAATAAAAGAGAAATAACTGTCCAAGCAGCAGCATTAAGAACTGCAAAGCACGTACCTGGCAAACCCAGTATTATCTTCAGCCGGGCACATGTATTTTGATATTCACAGTTCCTAATTTTTGTGTTTACTTCTGGTGGGGGACTTTGGCAAATATTTTCTTTCATTCCTAAATTGGACAATATATATATATATATATATATATATATATATATATATATATATATATATATATATATAAACTGTGAAGTGAGACATCTATGTATATTATAAATTAATAAATGTGAAGTACTCATCACTGAAATACTGTATGTCACAAGTTGATTTTTACACTTACTTTAGCACAGTTTACATATAATTTTGGTCAAACACAAAACATGTTGCATTGGAGACTAATGACCATGAAAGTTTTCAAATTTGTCTGAAAATTGAAAAAAATTATACTTAAAATTATGCTATTTCAAACAAATTTACTAAATGTGACTGTAATTTCATGTCATGTTCAAATTGCACTGAATACTTATATCAATGAAATGTAACTGTATCTCACCATCTTCTATGTCAGCTTTTTCTCTGTCTGCCGTAACAACTTCCTCATGGAGATCAGCTTCTGTCACTATGGTTACCTAAATGGGTAAATATACATTCAAGGTTTATAAATTCAAATGAATATCATGCAATTTTTTTTTACTCTTTCATGAAATGTTGTGAATTAAAAAATGTACCCCCATGTTCACCATGGTAACAGCCTCTATCTCTATGGTTACCTAAATGGGTAAATAAACATTCAAGGTCTATCAACCAAAACTAATATCATGTGAGAACACTTTTTTTACTCTGTCATGAAATGTTGAGAATTGATAAATATACCCCGACATTCACCATGGTAACAGCTTCTGTCACTATGGTTACCTGAACTGTTAATATTATGCACAAACATATGAATTGTAATATTCAAGGTTAACCAATCAAAGTTTATCTCAAAAACTAATCTCAATAAAAAAATTCCCTTTTAGCAATCTGATGCTGTGACAATAAAAAACCTTTGGACCCCCCTCTTTTTTTTTTTTTTTTTGGGGGGGGGGGG
>NW_019774670.1:199584-221575 GCF_001039355.2 Lingula anatina | reverse complement strand
CTCTCCCCCCCCCCCCCCACACACACACACACACACACACACACACACACACACACATCATGTTCTTACCCTTAGTTCATCCAAGTTATAGTCACCATACTCTCTCCTGGTTCCCTTGCCATTGGTCAGTATGCCACAGCCACTCATCATAATAGTACCTGACAGGAGATAAAACATCACATCATACCTCCAGGTTAGATTAAAGTGAAACAAAGACTAGGTTCCCATACCTAGAACAATCTAACAGGATCGATCCATCTCTGAGGGGTTCCTTGCTAAATTGGCTTAGATGTCTGGTACACCTACTGAAGCTGCTAAATGTTTAATACACCCCCCCCCCCCCCCGACAGCTTCATTAGGTGTGACAGGCATCTAAGTCGCTTATTAAGTTGATTGCAGTTTAGTGAATATCCTCAAGGAAATAGATAGATCCACAGTAAGTATGATAGGGTCTGGGAATGGTCGCAAAAATATGGTTTGCTAGTTGTGTAACTATGAATGTTGGTGAATCCAGGATTTTCCCTGAGTGGGAGGGGGAAGATTTTAAAACTTTGTCCTGCCTCTCTCACAAAATATAAACAACAGATGTATGACTGGTAGTTATATGTGTGAATGCCACAGAACTGGCACATCCTTCATTTTTTTTGTTTTTTTGTTTTAATCAAAAAGGGGGCACAGGATTTTGAAATATGACCTTGCTTCATTTGTCAAATATATAACACAATATACATAAAACAGCA
This sequence comes from Lingula anatina, assembly GCF_001039355.2. Next base: position 220,835 of record NW_019774670.1, on the reverse strand, counting down.
AATGTGGGCAGCTGTAGTATATTATATTATAAACTGCAGTGAAACCAGTAAAATTTGGTCATCAAAATGTATAGTTAATGGCCACTGTCTCTGCCCCAGAACAGTAGATTTTTAGTCAGTATAACCAAGACGACTCAGAAGTGAACAGAACCTACCTGATCTCATATTGGTCATAGTGGCAGGGTAGTCCAGAGTGACGGGGTTGTGGGTGGTGATGCCAACCTCAATAGAACCAGACCACTTGTCTACCAGACGCTCTATACGGATCTATGGAATTTATTATTATTATTATTATTATTATTATTATTATTATTATTATTATTATGATAATAATATTATTAAGAGCCTTAAATCCAAATACTTTCAAAACACCTTATTATGTAAAATTTGTAAAATATTTTGTCTTTGTGTAATGATGGTAAAAAAGTAAATCCTTAGGAAGCGAAACTGCATTATTTCTACCGTTGAGGAATGACTAAAAAGTATCAATATTGATCTAGGAGGGACAAAGGTACAGCAGGAAAGTGAAAGAGGCACTACACTTTGAACAAGGTCTCGGTGCCTTAATCACCACCATGACCTGCAACCATATAACTTACCTCAAACAATTCATCATCTTTTAACGGCCTGTTTGTCATGACAACCCCATTGTTGAATTCATCCAGAGGGCGCCTCCTTTCCGCTGTCCTTCTGTTATTGGTCAACTTAACGAGGCTTCCACAGCGTTCGTGGAAAAGTAACCTCTCATTGGAATGGGCGATCTGATTTGAGTTGTCTGCGTTGCTAGCACCACTTGTCTGAGCTATCTCATTGCTGAATGCTGAAAGTAAAAAAAAAAGTACACATAATAAAAACAATTATTAATATTGAATTTGAGCCGTACTAAATTAATCACTAAACCTGTTGTTCAAATACATTTGTAGTTCAGCTGAAAAGTCCTGGTTAAATTATTTATTTAAATATAAGAATGACCAATTTGTCAAAAAACAACTGAATATTTATAATTTCCTAAACTTAAAGTAGAATATCACATTTGGCTTCAATTCAGTATGAAAGTGTGATTTCAGCTGCATGCATCAATCAGTTCCCATATGATCAATACATTTATCTGCATTATTCTATACCATTAAAACTTCCTGAAGACCAAATTCAATCTGATTTTGTGGACAGTCCTTTTTAATTGAATGTTACATGCAGTGAAAGCATACATACAGGACATACACAAACGTGTCAAAGACAAAGTGCAGTTTATTTCCCCACCACACATGAAGATGCACAGGGAAAGAAAGGGAAAAAAGTCTAATTCAATTTTGAAAGACAAAAACAGTGCACTGCTGGGTGCTAATTTGCACTTAAAATAATCAGTGGTCCCAAGACAAGCTAATCAACGTAGTCCCAAGACAAGCTTACCAATGAAACCAATCAATTTTCAAATTCTCTCCTTTCTATCTCAGAGTAACAATTGACTTCTCATCACTTTACAACAGACAGTGGCCTGCACAAGACTTATCATGCACTTGTATTTTGATTATTTCTTTTTAAATTGAGACAAATTTTCAACCATGATAGTTACTACTTAAAAGTGCATTTCAATAACAAGGTGTTAAGAATGCAAACATCTACGATTTAGATGTTGGAATAACAAGGGTAACGAACTTTATTTGCTTCACTTCGATTGCCAAATATAACACAGTAGATAGGAGAATTTCACTGTAACAAGTAAGGCCTTCATTTGATTGAACTCTTTTATAGGGGTCAATGAGAAGGAGGGTACCTCAAGAACTAAGAGAGGGACAGATGACTGTGTTTTCCCTTGGTCCATTACCACAACTGACCACCTACCTGTCTCCCTATTACTGTCACTGTCTAACACAGAGACCTGAGCACACTTGCCGTAGAGGTCAATGACTGCATAGACCTTGTTGGGAAGGTTACTGACGGCTTCGCCTTGATCCTGACCATTAACAAAGAAATGGAGTTCTCCATTTGATGTCTTCATCACTCCAACCTGACGTGAAAATAAAGGTCAATGGATACTTAAATTGTGACATTCTAAAACATTACAGTAAAGTAAAAAGTAAATTACGCTACTTCAGATGCGGCTCAGCACAGTTTACAGATGCCTGGTCATTTTATGGGCCCTGATACAATCTGGGTGTTGACGCTCTGGCCTCTCTGAGGAGCATACAGCCAAGTATGCCGTATGAGGTGCTGAAAGCTAGCAAAAGAACAAATATCTTCCTCTGTCTGACCAGGAATTCTACCCATGCTTCAACCCCTAAGTGCTGAATTTCAAGCGAGACGACAGCAGGTACCATTTATAAATTACTGGTATGTCCCAGGATAGGGTCGAACCCATGTCCTCCCGTTATGGAGACGGACACTTTAACCACAAGGGCATCCAGTGGGTATAGATAACCGAGTACATAAACTATGAAGCTGTTGACTTATTTCCAAAATCTCCCCCCCTTAGATAATGTCAATTTAATAACATTTTCAAGAAACTTATATATTTCACTGTAACCAATTACATTTTAGTGTCAACATCATTTAAAATCAGATTTTATGGAATACTCTATAGACAATTTAATCACCACTATCATCACTATTACATAAAATAATAATAACATTATATCCCTATCAAGGTATTTACTAATTTTTTTTTGTCTGTCTGTTAGCAACATTATTAAAAAATCTGTAGATAAATATTATTATTATCATTATTATTATTATTATTATTATTATTATTATTATTATTATTAATCACTATTATCAGTTAGAAGTCATGACCATACCTTATCTCCCTCGTCCAGCGTGTCCAGATCAATTCCATACTCCTCTATTAGAGAGTGACCGTCCTTCAGAATAGAACTCCCAGACATCACCCACGTATTTTCACGGAACCCAGTGGCACTTGTCGGGAAATTGAGATGGTTCGGGTCCGAGGCAGTGACTCCAATTTCTATAGATCCACTCCATGAATTCACCTTAAAGGAAAAACAGATGTCATTTTACTATTAATTCTGATACAATACTGAATTTTATAAGCTGAATTGTTCGTGTCAACAAACAAACTTTAAATCTCTACCATATAACTTTTAATGTTGTTTCATTATTCCCATCATTTGCAGATTAATCAAATGTTCTTTCCCAGTAAGATATTTCGACTGGAGTTCCTCCAAGATTAGCTATATATTATAAAATAATAAAGTGGATAAGTTTTCTTGTGTAAACAAAGATTAAAAAATTGCCAAAAACCTATGTTGAGAGGAGAATAATGAGATTCTGAATAATCAAAGACTAGAACTTTTTGTCTTGTGTGTAGTTAAGATATTACATTGCTCATAAACAAGTGAAGTCACGTCGAGAAAAGAAACTAGAAAAAAATCAATAAATTAAGTTGTATATAATCAAGTATAAATCTTCCTATTTTCTGAATAGAAATTCCCGCTCGTGTTCAGTTAAATAATAGTAAAATGTGCCAAATTACAAAATGAAATCTCCAACATTCCACAACTTTCATTTTCTCCGTTCTCGCCGGGTGTTAAAATCACAGCGTGAAATCATAACAAATATCGGTGAATAATTCAGTGACGTACCTTGCGGTCAATTTTCACTTCAAACAGCTGATTGTCCCGCAAAGGCTCGACGCTGAGAACCACCCCATTGTTAAACTCTTGATTCGGGTGATTTCTCTGAGCTGTGCGGTTGTTATTACTTAATGTGATGAATGCGCCAGCTCTCGAGTGAAAACTAGCTGACATCTTCTTCACTCCGCGTGAATTTGCGAGTTTCTGGGAGATCTGCCCATCAGCTCTGCAGAAACACAGCGAACGGGGAGTTTTTCACCGTTTTAAAAACATGGTGTATTCAATTTGTTTTGTTACAATGTGTAAAAATATATGTCAGGCAAATAAATAACACAGGATGAACATTGGAAATATATTTGTGTATTTTATGGCTTCCATGTTACAAATTTTACGGATAAAATGATCACGTGACTGAAAACTACGAGATGGCGACCGCAATGTATTTGGAGCACTATCTTGACAGTAGGTTTATGAACTAATTTCCGACAAATGTTTTCATTTTGAAAATGAATTTTTAGTAGATCGAATGTTTAGTGTGTGAAGATTGTGAGGATTCTTGTTCTTAGGCTAAAGAAAGTCAGAGAGACCAACAAACCCACTAAAAATTGCTCGATTTAAACTTGATAAAAAATTGCGCCATTTTCCCCACAAATAAACAAAAAATCACAGCCAGTCTGTTGTTGTTAGCTAGATATCAACATTATGTTCGATTATTTCAACCTGTTGGCAAAGAAGAAGACCAGTCGCCGACGACTTTAATGGCATCTTTGACATAAATCCCGGAAATTGAAATTAGCGCCAAGTAGCATCAATCGATTATTGTTGACTTGACCTAGTTCTGATTGAAATCAACGATAATGGTGGTGACCTTTTGAAAGCCCAGAGGCCAGAAGAAGGGGGGGGGGGGAGAGAGATTGGATGATAAGCTTCTTATACGTGAAACATGCTTTCTGCAGACATCATATCGACAGATTAAATTACACAAATTGCTTGTTTTTTTTTACTTAATTTCTTTTTAATTTTTGGAGTTTATTATTTTTGCTTAATCATTGAAAAGATATTTAAAATGTTTGAAAAAGGATAAAGATAATTTATAGGCCTCTTCTATTTTTTCTTGAAACCATATGACATTTTGATATTTTAAAATTTACTTACAGATCCATATTGAAATCCGTACAGGCAGAGAGTAAACGCTAGTCCTTTTGAACTTTTTTTGTTTCTCTTATTATTTATTTATTTTTGCTAAGAATAAAATTTGATACATCAATTTCAAACTTGGTTAAATCACAAAGCAGGTGTGGTTTATTTTGGTTTTAAAATGAACAAATACTGGATGAGAAATTAATTTAGCTTAGAAGAATAGGGCCAGATGATATTGTAATATAGTGTGTTAAAATCATTAGAGTATAGATACCTTCTGTAGTGGGACACGCTTGAATAACGGTAAAGATATTTAGTATCTTGAATGACATAAAGGATAGCATTGGGATAGACATATTTTTAAATCTTGAACTATTATTGAAGGATGTTCAGTGATTGTGATGCTATTTATAAGGCTGTTTAAATTGTCATGATATTATATAAGATTATTGCGATTTTCTTTTGCAGGTCTAGAATGTCTGCCAATGGAACTCCAGAGAAATTTCAACTTAATGCGGGATTTGGATCAACGATCACAAGGTATATTAACGTGAAGAACACATGCAAAATACATTTACCAACAAAACACCTGTGACGTATTATACAGGAGAATGCAAGACTGAATCTTGGCCCTGGATTTTAGACTTCAATTTTATTTACAACTTGCAGCACAACTTGAAATATAGGGATTTTAATTTTTTTTTTTTTTCATTTACTCTGTATGAAGATGAGAGTTAAAGCTCTCACAGTTATTTGAATTATAAATGAAATTAAAATCATTTTCAGTGACAAATTTCATAATATGTGTACCATACAGTAATAACATTATGTGGTTAATTCTTTATTTTAGATGTATTAAAAGACATTGACAAAATGTCAGAAGAATATTTGAAAAATGTCAAACACTATTCATCAGACAAACGAACAAAACAGATGGACAATATCAAGAAATTATTTGGGAAGAGCCGAGAATACGGAGATGACAAAGTACAGCTGGCCATGCAGACGTACGAAATGGTGAGATTTTGTTGAGATTCTGTTGAGATGGAGGACAAATGGTTGTCAAGAAGCTATCAGAATTTTAAAGCAGAAAAATGGAGCTTGGATTTTACTACAACTAAGAAGAGAGCAAGAGAATGTATGTGTGTGTTAGTGTGTGTGTGTGAGAGAGAGAAGAAAAAGAGAGAAAGAATTCAAGGAAAAAGGTATTAGACAATGGCTGCTATATTTACTGACGTTTTAGTGATAGTAATGTAAACAATGATGGAACAAAAATAGCAGTGAAACGGCTACATTTGGCTTTTCTTAAAAGAGCATCATCAGGCTAAATGCCCAAAGGTCTTTTGGTGTTGATACACCTGTGAACCATTCTCACTCAGGATAGTCAGTCACTTGGCCAAGTATAAGATACTAGACAAAGATTATTTTAAAACTATGATATAAAGGGCTTGAGAACAGGGATGGAAAAGGTTGTGTGTTTAATATGTCTATTAGCAACCACACTGAGATCAGTGATATACAAGAACAAGTCATAATGTTCTTACTGTTATCCTATGGACATTGAGTGTGGTACATTTCAGGTGGACAAACATATACGACGGCTGGACTCTGACCTTGCAAGGTTTGAGGCGGAGCTGAAAGAGAAGACGTTAAACGCCAAGACGGGTGGGGGCAGTCAGAGTACCCCAGGGCCAGACACTGGGCAGAAAAGTAAGTGTACAGAGTAGTGGATGGGGGCAGTCAGAGTACCCCAGGGCCAGACACTGGGCAGAAAAGTAAGTGTACAGAGTAGTGGATGGGGGCAGTCAGAGTACCCCAGGGCCAGACACTGGGCAGAAAAGTAAGTGTACAGAGTAGTGGATGGGGGCAGTCAGAGTACCCGAGTAGTGGATGGGGGCAGTCAGAGTACCCCAGGGCCAGACACTGGGCAGAAAAGTAAGTGTACAGAGTAGTGGGAGGGGGCAGTCAGAGTACCCCAGGGCCAGACACTGGGCAGAAAAGTAAGTGTACAAAGTAGTGGACACTGGAATCACTACAGTGATTACTTGGTCTTTTCAATAGGTTGAAATGATCAAATTTTCAGATACATGACGGTATAATCATGATAAAAAAAATGGATATGGCATTGGTGGTTTTTTTCACTGTATAGAATAGAACTATGCAGTGGCCTTTTTTTTTAAATTATTTTGCTACCACTCTATTGGAATGTTGTCATTTTAAGAAATTATGGCTTAAAAAATACAGTGTCTGTAAAATTCGCAAATTTCCCCATTAAAAGATTGACTAATTATGGTATAAATATCATATGTGAAATAGTCCTGTGCAGAGGTTTAGCTTCTAACGTTTGACACTCTTTCCATTGCTGTTTGTCCATGAGCTGCATGATGTTTATGGAGTCCAAATTTTCTTTCTGAAAGGGCATTCTGGACTTCAAAGTTTTAAATTATTTTATAAAATATTTTATTATGTCCCAAGTGTAAAAGACGGGTGTAACCAATGATATATGTGAAAATGCCCCTTAATTTATAGTCTTTCAGTATTATAGTTTTTGTTTGGTATAATGCTTTATATGCTCTCTGGACTCTTGGATCATATCTATTATATAATTATGTTACTTTTATATATTTAAATGATTCATATTGTGATAAGTTTCTTGTATTATTAATGATTTCTTTATTTATTATTTTAGAAAAAGGTGACAAATCAGAGAAAAAGAGGAAAAAAGGACAAAAAGATGATTTTGATGATGAAATTCCTAGAAAGAAGAAAAAGAAGAACCAGCCAGTAGAGCCAGAGTAAGTGATATATTTTTATGTTATACCATATATATATATATATTTTTAATTCTGCCATTTTTATCATCATCTCTAAGAAGGTTATGAACGATGTGAACATTAAGTCTAATTATTGGGATCAAAGGCCAACAAGAGTGCTTGTTATTCACTTATATGAATTTTCAAAATTAGCCATCCAAAATTGAAATCTCTGTAGTTGAATGCATTTTGACTGATGTTAACAATTCAAGATTTTGAGCCATAACATAAAGCCTTGGTCACTTTGACACATTTTTTATGTACAGACACAGATGTGTCTGTACATATAGCCATCATCTGCGTCTGTCGTCGCCGTCGTCGTCGCCGTGCACTTTTACCGATAACACGATAAGTGGAAAACCATTTTACCTTTTGACTTGAAACTTGCAGAACTGATAAATGTTCATAATACGCCGGTCAAGTTCGAAAATCAGCATGATCGGGTCACTTTTAGGGAATTTATGCTGTTTTTTCACTGTTTTCAGCATATATGCAGCACCGATAACACGATAAGTGGAAAACCATTTTACCTTTTGACTTGAAACTTACAGAACTGATGAAAATTNCCGCTTTCACAAAACTAACCCGTAAATCAGTAGAAAATCTTCTCCAAATTTATAAAATCAACAAAGTGCACTTAATTTTCTCCATTTTTATCAGTGAATAAACGTAAACTATAAAAACACACAACAGGCGGTCTTAATTTCGGAACATGACGAAGTGACAGACAAAGTGTATTTGTGACATGTGACTAAATGTTGTCGAGAGCAGTTGCCTCGTTTCGCTCTGTCTCGTATACTTCAAATAAAGCACAGAACTGCGAAAACGAGGCACTCACAGGGAGATGGCATACGCGCATGCGTATTTTCGTTACTACTAAATCAAGTGCTCAGAAGCATGGGATTACGTACAGTATGTAAATAGAATGCCATATTTGCTTAGAAATAAATATAAATTTCAGTTAGCATGAGTGAAAATATACTTTTTTGTTCCATTCAGCCCAGCGAGGCGGTGCTTTCGACAAATTTCAGCGCGGCGCCTCGCTCTTTATATGCTGGAGAAACACTGGCTTTTATTTACGCTAAAAACAAGTTCGAGTGTAGTGCTTGCGACAGGTCATTAATAACTATTAACTTGTCAAATGAAACGATCATCAACATTTCCGAAACGATCAAAAATATTTCCAACCGGCACAGTTCCAAATAACCGTGCCGTGTGGAAAATTATTAATCGTGCCGGGGAGAATAAGATCGTGCCGGGTGGAAAATTTCCGGAAAAAAATAAACGTGCCGGCACGTTTATTTGGCACTTCAGAGTAAGGGAAATCATGTCACTTACTGTTATCAAACTTACAGGAAAGAAACATGGGTCTAACATACAGCTTCAAAAGGCAACGCAGTCTGTTCGGTAAATTTTTGTGGCAATTTAACAGTTTTTTGTGAAAATTTAATTTTTCACTTATTTGCATCTTTATTTTCTGTTCTTTGTCTGTACATTTGACAGCTTTGCTGCCTTGTTTTTCTTTGGAGAGGGGGTTAAATGATGATTGAAGTTCTCTGATGACAATTTACATGATGTTAACAGTTTCTGTACATTTTCATTTGTGTATTTATTTCAGACCTGAGCTGGTGATGACCAACACCATACCTGCCCTGCCGCTGTCGATTGCACATCCCTCAGACGTGTTGGACATGCCTGTGGACCCCAACGAGCCCACGTACTGCCTGTGTCATCAAGTGTCCTATGGTGAAATGATTGGCTGTGATAACCCAGATGTGAGTAGAGGAGAGGGGGGGGGGGAGAGAGAGAATCAGAAAGAGACAGGCAGTGAGAGAGAGGGGGGGGTAAAGAGAGAGTGACTGAAAGAGATAGATAGAGAGAGAGAGAGACCAAAAGACAGGCAGAGAGAGAAAAAGTTTGGAGAGAGAGGGGGAGAGAGAAAGGCAGAGAGAGAGGGAGGGAGAGAGAAGGAAAGAGAAAGGTAGTGTGAGGGAGAAAAGGCAAAAGGAGAGAAGTAAAGATAAAGCAATAGGAAAGGATACAAGTGAAAAGAAGACAAGGAGAGAGGGAGGAATTTGGTAAAGGAGAGGGTGTGAAAAGAAAAGAGATACAGTAAACTCTGCATAAAATTTTAAGTTGCACAAATTTGAATTAGTTCAGTTCAGCTTACAGCAGTACTGTTCGTGTTTTTACAGGTGTCTGGCAGTCTTGCAGATAAGTAATGTGCTGTAATTATCTAGTAAGGACTGAATGGACAAAAAGTGTTAGTTGCTGTGGTTTAGTTAAATTGATTTATTATTATAAATACACTATACTTGAGATTATGAAAACAGATACAAGATTTGGCCGCAAAATACAAATTGCTATTGACATAAATGAGTTTTCTAACTTTGGTTTCAGTGTCCTGTAGAATGGTTTGGCTACAAAATACAAATCAATATTGACATAAATGTGTTTTCTTTCTTTTGTTTCAGTGTCCTATAGAATGGTTCCATTTTGCCTGCGTTGGCCTCACTACCAAGCCAAAAGGGAAGTGGTTCTGTCCGAAATGCACGGCGGAGAGGAAGAAAAAATGAGATGCCACATTGGAACTCCACTGACTGAAACATCATTTGATAAAGATATTAAACTTTTGGGTCAGTTCACCTTGGACTGTCCGACTCTGTGACACTTGACCAGATCTGCAGTTTACATCCTCAGCGTATCATAGACTCCTTTTTAGCAACTAATTTAACCTGTCTAAACATCATCTAGAAATTATGTGAGCAGATTCATGAGGATCTGTCTTCAAGAATATTTTTGGAGGCCCTTTTTGAGTCGTTACTTTTGGTGCTGTGAAAAATTTGTGAAATTTCGGCACACTTGTCACTAGAATTGCATTTATTAATTATTTATTATTTATTTATTTATTTTGGATGATCACATGAAAAAAATCATTGGGCACACTTAAGCATCATTAAAAGTATTTAAGCTTAGTCAGAGTTGAAGGAGTAAGAAGACACTTGCTTCACTCTTTGAATCTTTGTTAAGAATTCACCCAGAGATAACTTTTAATACAGCAAGACAGTGCATTCACATAAAGAATGACTAACTTGTTTCCTGTTGCCAACTTTTAGAGTCTGCAAAAATGTGGGATCAAAATTTCAGTTTGTATCAATATTGTGTCAGTGTCTCAGTGATTGCCCAATAGAATGCTTGCTTATATCTTCACAAGGGATTGCCCAATAGAATGCTTGCTTATATCTTCACAAGGGATTGCCCAATAGAATGCTTGCTTTTATCTTCACAAGGGATTGCCCAATAGCAATGTAGCATATAGATTTAGGGATGTCCAAATAGCATGCTTGTTAACGTCTTCATAAGGGATTATGTTATCATGTTAGTTCCTATGTGATTTGTTGATTTGATTGCTCGTTAAGACAGTTTTGCAGTTTGATTTAAACATTGTGAACACATGTTAATGTGAAAATCTTGGGGCCTCCTGCCTGTTTCTTTGATTGATGTTAAATGCTTGCCATCCCTCACAAACACATTTAACAATAGTGCATGTATAGTAGTTACTGATTTAAGTGATGTCGATCACTTTGGAACAAAGAGTTATGAGAAACAGGAACCTTAAACAGTCATGTTGATAATGCATGTATATTGATTACAGAGAAAGAGTTCTTTTGAATAATGTAGCAATCAAGAGCAATGTTCTGTGGTAACCAAAATTATCTGGATTCTCAAGTTTCAACAGTTTTCTTTTTATGTACAGACACAGATGTGTCTGTACATATAGCCATCATCTGCGTCTGTCGCCGTCGTCGCTGTCGTCGCCGTCGTCGCCGTCGCCGTGCACTTTTACCGATAACATNTCTATTTTATTTTCATCATCTTTAACAAGGTTATGATGGATGTGAAAATTTAGCCAATATTTGACCATATATACAGGTTTTATCAATAGTGGGATCAATCAGGCCATCAAGTCTTCTTATTATTCAGTTATAAGAATTTTCAAAATTGGCTGTCCAAAATTGAAATCTTTGTATTTGCAAGTATTTCTACAGGAGTGTACAATTCAAGATTTGGAAAGCTTTATTTATTTATTTATTTATTTATTTATTTATTTATTATTATTTTTTGGGAGGGGAGATAAATGATGATTGAAGTTCTCTGATGACAATTTACATGATGTTTACAGTTTCTGTACATTTTCATTTGTGTATTTAATTTAGACCTGAGCTGGTGATGACCAACACCATACCTGCCCTGCCGCTGTCAATTGCACACCCCTCTGACGTGTTGGACATGCCTGTGGACCCCAACGAGCCCACGTACTGCCTGTGCCACCAAGTGTCCTATGGTGAAATGATTGGCTGTGATAACCCTGATGTGAGTAGAGGAGAGGGAGGGGGGGGGAGAGAGAGAGAGAGAATCAGAAAGAGACAGGCAGAGAGACAGAGAAAGGGGGGTAAAGAGAGAGTGACTGAAAGAGATAGAGGGAGAGAGAGAGAGAGAGAGACCAAAAGACAGACAGAGAGAGAAAAAGTTTGGAGAGAGAGGGGGAGAGAGAAAGGCAGAGAGAGAGGGAGGGAGAGAGAAGGAAAGAGAAAGGTAGTGTGAGGGAGAAAAGGTAAAAGGAGAGAAGTAAAGATGAAGCAATAGGAAAGGATAAAAGTGAAAAGAAGACAAGGAGAGAGGGAGGAATGTGGTAAAGGAGAGGGTGTGAATAGAAAAGAGATACAGTAAACTCTGCATAAAATTTTAAGTTGCACAAATTTGAATTAGTTCAGTTCAGCTTACAGCAGTACTGTTCGTGTTTTTACAGGTGTCTGGCAGTCTTGCAGATAAGTAATGTGCTGTAATTATCTAGTAAGGACTGAATGGACAAAAAGTGTTAGTTGCTGTGGTTTAGTTAAATTGATTTATTATTATAAATACACTATACTTGAGATTATGAAAACAGATACAAGATTTGGCCGCAAAATACAAATTGCTATTGACATAAATGAGTTTTCTAACTTTGGTTTCAGTGTCCTATAGAATGGTTTGGCTACAAAATACAAATCAATATTGACATAAATGTGTTTTCTTTCTTTTGTTTCAGTGTCCTATAGAATGGTTCCATTTTGCCTGCGTTGGCCTCACTACCAAGCCAAAAGGGAAGTGGTTCTGTCCGAAATGCACGGCGGAGAGGAAGAAAAAATGAGATGCCACATTGGAACTCCACTGACTGAAACATCATTTGATAAAGATATTAAACTTTTGGGTCAGTTCACCTTGGACTGTACGACTCTGTGACACTTGACCAGATCTGCAGTTTACATCCTCAGCGTATCATAGACTCCTTTTTAGCAACTAATTTAACCTGTCTAAATATCATCTAGAAATTATGTTAGCAGATTTGTGAGGATCTGTCTTCAAGAATATTTTTGGAGGCCCTTTTTGAGTCGTTACTTTTGGTGCTGTGAAAAATTTGCGAAATTCCAGCACACTTGTCCCTAGAGTTGCATTTATTAATTATTTATTATTTATTTATTTATTTTTGATGATCACATGAAAAAAAAAATCATTGGGCACACTTAAGCATCATTAAAAGTATTTAAGCTTTGTCAGAGTTGAAGGAGTAAGAAGACACTTGCTTCACTCTTTGAATCTTTGTTAAGAATTCACCCAGTGATAACTTTTAATACAGCAAGACAGTGCATTCACATAAAGAATGACTAACTTGTTTCCTGTTGCCAACTTTTAGAGTCTGCAAAAATGTTGGATCAAAATTTCAGTTTGTATCAATATTGTGTCAGTGTCTCAGTGATTGCCCAATAGAATGCTTGCTTATATCTTCACAAGGGATTGCCCAATAGAATGCTTGCTTATATCTTCACAAGGGATTGCCCAATAGAATGCTTGCTTTTATCTTCACAAGGGATTGCCCAATAGAATGCTTGCTTTTATCTTCACAAGGGATTGCCCAATAGCAATGTGGCATATATATTTAGGGATGTCCAAATAGCATGCTTGTTAACATCTTCATAAGGGATTATTGAAGTCTAAAAACATCATGTTAGTTCCTATGTGATTTGTTGATTTGATTGCTCGTTGAGACAGTTTTGCAGTTTGATTTAAACATTGTGAACACATGTTAATGTGAAAATTTTGGGGCCTCCTGCCTGTTTCTTTGATTGATGTTAAATGCTTGCCGTCCCTCACAAACACATTTAACAGTAGTGCATGTATAGTAGTTACTGATTTAAGTGATGTTGATCACTTTGGAACAAAGAGTTATGAGAAACAGGAACCTTAAACAGTCACGTTGATAATGCATGTATATTGATTACAGAGAAAGAGTCCTTTTGAATAATGTAGCAATCAAGAGCAATGTTCTGTGGTATCCAAAATTATCTGGATTCTCAAGTTTCAACAGTTTTCTTTTTCTTTTTTTAAGTTTAAAAGTTGTTTTATATCTGAAAGTTACTGCAATTTCAAGTTTATGTACTATGATGTCTTTTTTTTTATGGTCAACAATGAAAACAAAATGATGGGCATGGTAATTTATATGAGGTAAAAAGAAAGGAGTGAAGAACCATAGTTATACCTTGTTTGATGATAGTTACAGTTGAATTGGTAACAAATCACATGACTCTTAATGGTAGGTCATGTGACAGATCATGTGACAGGTCACGTGACTGATCAGAAAATTGCTTCAGTCAGCACCAGTATTTTAAATGGTGTTCAAAATAGAAGCATTATGGTAAGTTCATTGTCCTCAGTTATAAAACATTATTCCCCAAGAAAATGTAGGAGGTCATTTATTTGGGGATTTGTTGATTTTGTACTTTTTGTTGGTGCTTATCAAAAGAAATACTGTGCACTTTGCAAGCCATTCTCAAAGTTGAACAAAATTTGTTGTCACATGTATTACAGTAAATAAGTCAGATGCATGTTTTAAAATTTTATTGTCCTACACAATACGTTTATAAAGCAGTGAATGTGCTTTAAAGTAACATTAAAAATTAGCATTGTTATTATAAAAGCTCATTTAGGCACTGTTTACAGAACACAAGGAACAGTTATTACAGTCCATCTGTGAGAAGAGCAATCAAGCACAATGTTTTTTACATGTACAAATAGTTTCACTAGGAAAAAGGTGAAACAAAATGATATTGTAAGTAGTAATTTTACGTATACATGTAAATATACACAAATGTGTAAATAAACCATTATATTTCATCATTATGTGTACCGTATTTACATTGATCTTCATTACTGTGGGGCCAATGTTTGCTATGTATTAGATGTGACAGTGTGTTAGATGTGACAGCGTTAGAGGTGTGAGAGTAGGAAATGTGTGATATCATTTTAGGTCCAATTTTTCTTGTTAGTATTTTACCTCGATAACAGTGCAGTAGTCGGTATCCCCCCACCCCCCTTTCTTCCCAACAGTCTCTTTCTTCCTAACCATAGCCTACCAACAAAAACAGAAGAAGCAAAACGACATTAAACAGTATTACACATACTTGCATAAACATACGTCTATCGCAAAAAAAGTGAAATTGTTTCCATCACTGTGTTATATTTGTGTTGAGNTGGAGGTGTGAGAGTAGGAAAGTTGTGATATCATTGTAGGTCCAATTTTTCTTGTTATTATTTTACCTCGATAACAGTGCAGTAGTCGGTATCCCCCCACCCCCCTTTCTTCCCAACAGTCTTTTTCCCTTTCTTCCTAACCATAGCCTACCAACAAAAACAGAAGAAGCAAAACGACATTAAACAGTATTACACATACTTGCATAAACATACGTCTATCGCAAAAAAAGTGAAATTGTTTCCATCACTGTGTTATATTTTTTGTTGACTGACCTACTGGGAAAGATCAGTTTTACTTTCTGCCCCCCGCCCCCTCACATCAAGTCCTGGGCCCGGTGTCACATTGTGTTAGTTGAGCTTTTTTTGACAATGTGTTAGGTGTGACACAGCTCCACTCCCCTCCCTCCCCTTTCACCCCATCTCACACATATAAGCGGTGCTGCTCATACATCGGGAATTGCAGTCCACCCAGTCCGAGTTGGACCTCCTGAACATGACGTAAGCCTCCCAATTCGTCCACTCCGAGAAGGTGACAAAGTCCGGCCGGGTCAGACTGAGCCCACTGTGGACCCAGGTACGTTCTTGGGTCCCCGTCAGTAGCCCGCCCATCCAGACGTACGTCTTAGTAGCTAGAAAGGAATGCATCAGACGTAAGAATTTATCTGCCAAATCGAAATTCTTAGGGATATTGTTACCAGTTATTTTCGTCCAGATACCGAAAATGTTTTTTTTTCCTGCTACTAATTATCCAATAATACATCTATCTTTATGCTGATTTAGAACAATGTAAAAACTGGAAAATTTAAGTCTTAGAAGCAGGAAAGAAATGCGTTAGACGTCAGTATTTATCTGCCAAATCGAAATTATCAAAAGATAAAAGTTATATATTTTCCCAGTCACGAACTATTGGTTGACACGTCATTGCATTTGGATTTGACGTTTTGTACATTTTTATGGTTCGTTTCTGAAATACGAACTTGGAAACTAGACTCAAGACACTAAATTCAGCGCCTCTTTTCATTTATAAATTTTTTTTCTTCAAACCGCATAAATTGTCGCAACATGCCTTATAGTTCGGGTGTTATTTATATATTAAATTTATGTAATTAAATTCGTCTATTCGAAGCAAATAACAAATATACAAGTTACTAATTGAACTAAAATACATAACGATAGATATAAAAATGGCACAGTTTGAAACAGGCATTTTAAAAACGTTTTCATATACAATATACTGATTTTAGATCTTCGAAATTGAAACCCTCACAATGCAAGTTCTCATCCCAGTACAGGGGCGGATTATTGGGGCCGGCTTCCGGAAGACGGTATAAGATTTTAAAGTTCACATCGACGGGTATCTATTTTTTTTCCTGTCGGAAGATGGTCAAACATGGAGGATGAAAAGATCTACCCCTTCAGTACTTACCCCCCTCTGCCAGGAGGACACTCGCGATAAAGTCGTTCTCCTCCTCCGTCATAATCTCGAGCAGATAAGCTCCCATTGACTCGCACGTGCTCCGTGCCACGGGCCAATCAATTGACGTGTTGTTGTAGTAGTAGCAGTGGCCTTCAAACTTGTGGATGAACTGTGGCGGGCAAGTAATGTTTTTGTTTGCTGGAATGGAAAGGAATATACCGGCGTAACAGGAATGGAAGTCCTAGGAATGGAAGCCCCGGGGTCCCATATGTTTAGTACAGGTTAGGGTTAGTTGGAGTATAAAGCCTAAGTCCCAACCGAACGGATGGGCTGCGATGTCTGGTCTACGGCCAAAAAATGGGGAAAACGTGGGAGTTCGTGCGTAAGGAGCACGTCCATCGTGCGACTTTTGGAGGACGCAAACAGCACGTAGAAACTTTTTGACATGATCAACTCTTTGCAATCACTAATTACTTGATTCCTTCCCTGCGATCTAGCTACGTTCTAGTCGGACGCAAGGAACCTAAAAAACCGTGCGTCCAAAACGTAGTTGGGACCTAGGCTTAAGGGTTACAATGTGGGATGAATGTCACCTGTACAAAGTAATGGGAAGTGGACTACGGTTCCTAGCGGAGTTCCTGTTACACCAGTGTAACGAAAGTGAGAGTCCTTGACGCAGAAAGTCCGCCCTCCATTTACTTATAATGGTTAGGGTTAGCCTGAACTAAAGCCTATATCCCAACCGAACGCACGGGCTGTTACGTGTGCTCTACGGCCAAAAAAATGGGGAAAACGTGGGAGTTCGTGCGTGAGGAGCACGTCCATCTTGCGACTTTTGGAGGACGCAAACAGCACGTAGAAACTTTTCACCAATTACTTGATTCCTTCCCTGCGATCTAGCTACGTCCTAGCCGGATGCAAGGAACCTAAACCGTGCGTCCAAAACGTAGTTGGGACCTAAGCTTAAGCTACTCTTACAACCNCGCTTCACTTGCAATACACGTACGATTTTCTCACTCACTGTGTGCGACACGAGTACTTCTTCCTACTTCCAAAAAAAAAAGGCGTACAGACCACTTGCGGGCCCCACGTTTAGAGCACGACACACCTACTCATAAAGTACTTACTACTTCGTCCGCTGCGATTTAATTTTCATCCTGCGACAACGCTACGTCTGACGAGAACTCCGAGGACGCACGATCTCTAAGCACGCACGACGGGTTGTAAGAGAGGCTTTAAGTGGGGCTTACCTGTACAAATGAATGGGAAGCGGACTCTCTGTCAAGGGGGGGGGGACTCTCACACTCTCCACATCGGGAAATGAAAGTTCATTTTGAATAATTTATGTTGATTTCTTTGATTTGATCAGTGGAATGCATAAATGCCGATATGCGTAAAAACAACTGTGAACATTTTTTTGTAAAGTATCTCTTGCTTTATTTGGGTCTTCTTTCTGTTGACGAATTAAATATCACTAACATGATACTTGACATTTCGAAACAGAAAAAGACCACGTCACATTCTGACATGACATGACATCAATTTTTTCTGCGTTGAAATGGGCATCAAACATTGGTTAGCTAGCTTATCTCGACTAAAATGTCCGTACTTTTATTTTGTACTTTTTATTTGATAAATCAATGGTCCGAAAAAAAAAGCGCTGACAGCATGTAATGAAATATCACCAAAGTACAGTGTGTGATCACAATAAAAGCCTGAAAATTGGTAGAAACATTTGATCTTAAATCGTGGATAAAGTTTGATTCAGTACAACATAAGTCCACTTCAAGTTAACATCGTTGTGAAATATAAGCCATATCTTAACTGCTATATATAAAACTTTTCGTATATCACTGAACTACTACTAGATCAATTTCAATGTGTGTCAAAGAAGTCTAAAATTTTGGTCTAAATATTTAGAACAATTTTTGGGCTTCAGTTATTTTTGAAACAGACTCCTCGCCAATTTGAATCTTCGGGTCACACATTTTTAGAGTAAATTCAACATGTAAAATTATTTTATGTCTTTCAGGCATTACAACACATATACTGTACACATAAGGGTACTTACATTCCGTCTCGACCTGGAAAAACATCAGAATAAAAGAATAAAAGTTTTATTTTTTAAAGCTACAATTAAAAGGTGTCATGGTTTTGTTGCCCAAAGTATTTATGAAGAATAAATACAGTTCTTAGACGTAGAATTAACGTGGTGTGTCTTTGGGGAATTGATGAAATGTTAAATGTTTAATTTATTATTATTATTTTATTATTATTTTGCCATATGAATGTCTAACGCATGAAATATTTTTTAAAATTTCAAAACGCCACGAAATATCTTTGAAATGTATGGTTTCAACTTACCTTCTCAACATATATGAAGCCCTGCCTATACGCCAGCGCGTTCGCTGCCGCTTTTTCCGTGTTCAGTTCGCACACCCATTCTTCCCCAGCTTTCCCTAAGTTAACAGAAGCGCACTCCGGTTCATCCAGACAATATAACGTGCACTCCAGTTTAGATCGAATCTTGGGACGGGACAAAATGGACCCAGATAGAGCGAGATTCACGTTGCTGGAACCCTCTACTGTCTCCGGTATATCAAACATGGCGGCGATTTGGCCGTCGGCTTGACAGTGTACGCGAACGACGGCGGGCAGCAGTATGAAGAGAGATAGCGCACTGCAGCGGAGTAAGGAACCCATGGCAGCAATAGGACTACTCAGCGGCGAAGTTGTCCAATATCAGAATTACTTTAAGTGTAACTTTGCAGCCAGCCCCAGTAAAAAGACATGCGGTAAGTGTTGGCGGTTCGTAAATCAAAGGAACTATTAAAGTCTGGGAAACGCGCTTGTGATTATTAAAAAGTTCGCAGGCTTGAAGTGCCTTTCGGCGTACAACCGACAGCTTTTGAGCGCTCTCTGCGGGACGTTCAGCTCTAACTGTTGCTTTGTCTGAGGAAACGCTTGTACTTGAATAAATATACAAGGCATTGAAATTCTGTGAATCTCACAATTCTGAGGAGGCATTGATTTGTAAGGTTCCACACAGCTGGTTCAATAGGCCAGCGGTGTCCCAGTAGGCGATGTATTATTTCAATGGGAAAGAACATATGAAACAACACACTTTTTATGCCACTTGGTCGTAGACCCGAAAAATAATATTTATTTTTAATGTTCCAAAAGATCGACAGTATTTTTATGTTAACAATGGGATGAACTAACTGAGATGTTTCCAGATTATATAAACAAACCAGTGTTTACTGCCCAAAATACGACGTTATGCCCAGTAGGGCTGCTGTGATTTAAATGTCGATGATTAAATGTAAAGACTTGAAAAAGTGCCCTTTTTAGGCTCAACGGGCGATTTTTTAAAAGTTTATTTATATAGGTCTATTATTAATGTGTGTGTGTATGTGTGTGTGTGTGTGTGTGTAAATGGAGCGGATTGTGATAGTTACCCGTTGAATGACTTCTTTATTATTGGTTTTAATCGCTTTTAAACATTTTTAAGTAATTATAATTGCAACGAATTTACGTATTTAAAGAACCGCGGTGTCTAGGGTAACAGTTATATCAGTTCATTTTATGTAACTGAAGTGAAATAAGGTAGTCAAAAAGCTAAAAAATATCTGCGAACAGGAGGAATCCTGATTGTTTAATAAGAAAACGGTCTATACGGTGATTTTAATAATAATAATAATAATAATAATAATAATAATAATAATAATAATAATAATAATAGAAGTAGCATTAGCTGTAGTAGTAAAGAAGCAATTGGCAAATAAACTAATAGACACATCGTACAAAAAAAGGTAAACGAAGACACATTTTAATTTTAAAAAGCTGAAATGGAGTGAAATAAAATCTAAGCGTGCAAATTTGTCAAACACTAGCGGGATATTGAGCCCTGGATTGCGTGAAATAAACCTGGCTTTGAATAATTTAGATCTATTGTGTGGATTATCGACGTGTTAAAACACTTTTCTTTATAAAACACTACATTATCATGTATAGCCACAGAATGTAGGGGACGCGGGTCATCTTCTTAATTTCAATTCTCTAAAGTCTCTAACACTAATAAAGGGGGGGGGGGCGAGATTAAAAATAATTTTTCTCTCCTCGTTTTTTTCTTTTTTGCTTTTTATATAACTAAAAATTCGATCTCCATTTTTTATTGACAAGAATATATCATCAGCAATCATATAATGCTAGCATCCATGACAAACAGAAGATTAATCTTTGCAGTTGTATCCTCTACGCACTCACTAACACACAAATAGTCTACGCTTATATATATATATATATATATATATATATCTGGGTACACTGATTAAAATGAAAAAAGATACTCTATCGATCTACAGTATGTCAGAACAACACCGTCCCATTCGTAACATTACAAATCCGACTACAACATATAGCTTAAACGAGGACGCTGTAGGTTATGACTCTTTAAATTTGAACACCCACCCTTCTTAACTTCATATATTATCAATGTTGCATGTCGAACATTGAAATACCTAATATGAAATTATTAATTACTTGCTTATTTGATTTTTTTATTATTTAGTGTAATCTAATATGCGATTAAAGCAAACTGCTAATATAGGTAGCTTCTTTTAAAACAACCGATGGGATTATTTCCCAACCATGAAAGCTGTTCTCTCTCTCTCTCTCTCTCTCTCTCTCTCTCTCTGTGTGTGTGTGTGTGTGTGTGTGTGT
>NW_019774670.1:186729-198832 GCF_001039355.2 Lingula anatina | reverse complement strand
TGATTATAAGATATAATACAATCCGGTAACATTGTGATTATAAGATATAATACAATCCTGTAGCTAGTAAACAGTTTGTTGTGATCGAGATGTCTCTTTAAGCAGAAATTGTTACAGTTGAGCACATTAAGTACATGCACATTAAGAACACACCATTAAGTACCCCGCTGTCCTGAGTGCATTAGATGATCGTAACGTGACAGAGAGTCCCTCATGATAGAGATTCTGCTTCCAATCCATTTGTACAGGTAAGCCTCGCCCTAGACCCACTTACGTCAGCTAACCCTAACCATTACAACTAAAAGGAGGGGGGTTTCTGTAATACAGACCCTCAGTGTCGTTACAACGGTCCTGATCGCAGAGGGGTTTTAGCCAGTTATTTTTTTCCCTAAGGTTTAGAACAACAGTTAAGTTTGCTTTGATACAAGGTATTTCAATAGTAGTCCCATTAAATGAATGATTCGTGTTGTATATATACTCTCCAGCAGAGATGTTCCGTACGTACTTGGCTGTACAAACTCGCCTTAGTGTCAGCCGGCCTGTATCCAGCTTTGTATTAGAAGTAATGACAAAAACCAATGATGCCTTAAAAAAAATTTACACCCTTTTCTTTAAATGAGTTGTGCTCGAAGGTTCGTCATAGTGTTCTTTTTTATGTGGTTTTATAAGGCTTCCCTAGGAAACGCTGCATTATGTGAGAGGGCGACCTTTATTACACAGATAGCTTTTAAAATTCAGTCACTTTTAAATTATAGTCAGCAAAAAAGCAAAATGTAATATATGACATTTTTTCCACACAAGAAATAGTTTTATATTTAACAATGTCTTCCATAATCTTAAGTGAAGCGTGTTATGTCACCTTGTTTCTTTTCAGACGTAGGCAATTTTTCTTTTTACGGCTTTCCTCGAGGTTCTTGATAATTTCGGGTTGCTAAGTTTTTTACTATTTATAAATAGTATAAATAGCCATTGTGTCAGTTGTGCATTCCATCAATGGCAGTAAACTCAGTTCTGCCAATGGAGGTTATCATGTTTTCATCAGCGTTTGTTTGTTTGAGGACACGTATTCCAATAGATCTTAGCCAATTACGGTGTCATATTCAGGATAAGCATTCATACAGAAAGGGGATGATTGAAAACAAGTTCAACTGAATCAGTTCCTCCTGAAATTTTCAAAGTATTCTTTTAGTTTCTCAATATATACATGTGCATTGTGTCTTGGCGGATGTCCACCTTCCTGGAGTGCTCTCTAGGTTTTCAAGGCAGAAAAGAAACGTCGCCTGCCAACGTCAAAGTCTTCCACTTCGTGAGAGTCCGCCGCATACGCTCTCAAAGGCTACTGTACAATAAACGTCTCTTTTAAATTACATGCCGCTCCATGACTTTGGAATTTGTGCAGCAAACTGCAATCTGAAATTAAAAGAAAAAAATCATACAATGTTGCAAACAGTGCTATGTAGCAAATAGAATTCTGTAGGAAATTTTCCTCAATTGCACAGACATATCATATCATATCCAATGTCGCCGAGTTGGCAAAAAATCTCGATTTTAAATTAAGAAATTTAATGAACAGAAAATATTATATCTAGACAAGGTGTCAATAGTTTTAAAGTTTCTCAAACATTTCAGCAATTATCAATTCAAAATAAGGGATGGAAATTGCAGTTATAACATTGCAGCGTTGAAATGTTATAGGGTGATAAAAATGTTGGGAATCAACTAACCAACTTTGTAAAAACTGAAAGCAAGGTTATCGGGCAGGATCAACCCAAGCTGGATGATATTTGTAAAGACAGAATGGAGAAAAAAAAACTTTTAACACCATGGAAGACACTTCTCACCCAGCATCATCACTTTTTTACCAAGCAATAGTAGATTCAACTTTCAAAAGGCAGTAAACACTTTTTAGTTTTTATCTGAGTGCAGTGATGCATTTTAATATGGCCTGTAAACCAGATTCTTAATTTATCTATTTATTACTTTTACTCTGTATATTATCAAACTTGCTCCAAAAGAAAAATGAAATCGCAATTTTATAATTGGCTGAATACATTTATATCTTATCTTAACCATTATAGGTAAATAGAGGGCATGGTTTCTGTTACACCTAGGATAGAAGATGTATATTTGGGTCGTAGGTTACACGGACCCTTAGTTTCGTAACACTGGGACATATCAGTGTACTAAAGTCCGCCGCAAACAGAACAATTTTTCGTCGGCCGACACACCTACGACAAAATATCGGCCTGTCTGCGCTGCTCCACGACAACTTTTCAACTAGTCGGTAGAGAATCAAACATGTTTAAAAGGTTGAACATTCTGGTGCCATCGTTCTCTATAAAATAGTGACAAGTTTACAAGCTACCGGGGCTGACATTGATTACGTGCAATTTTCTTTGGCGCCAGCAGAGAATCATGTCATAAATTAGCCGGTGACATAAGCATATATGTGAATGTTCTAGTAAAGAGTTACATCTTCGACCCCGATATAAGGTAAGAAAAGTAGACGTTTGGGAAAAACAAGGCGAAGTTATATCGTCGTATTTTGCCGTTCATCAGACGGGATTTAATTCACCATTTTATCAACAAATTAACGAAAATGGAACCGTCCCTGGGTGGGCTTGAACCACCAACCTTTCGGTTAACAGCCGAACGCGCTAACCAATTGCGCCACAGAGACCTATATATCTCACCTGAAGGTATAATTTTGCACCTGGCGGCCCCCAAGACGGCAGGTAGGTTGAGATTTTATCTCACCGTCGTTTAAAGGGATAATAACTCTTCGTATGAGATCTATATTTCACAATAAAAACATTGTGAATAACTCAAAGAAATATAATATATTCTGTTTTACCACAAAAACGGCAGTTATAGCTATTATTCTGATAACTGAGCTGGTATTTAGACCATGTGACCTCCATTGATGGCTAAACCAAACTTTTCAGAAAAAAACCAGGGACTAACTTTGAACGTAAAAATGGATTCATTAACCATTGGTAAGTATGGGGAAATTGTTGTTTACTCCAGGAAAATTCATTTTTTGTCTGAAACGAAGAATTATTATCCCTTTAAGCCTTTATGTACATGGCCTCTTTCCAGATGATAACGCATGTCAAACTGCCCTGTTGTAAAGGTCCGCTGAAGTCAAGTGATAAACTCACTCCTCTACATATTATGTTTATATAATCAGTCAGCACATTATCATTCACCTTGCTTCAGTCTTGAATGAATATCTAAAATTATCATCCTTTGTATAGGTATACCTGATAAGTAGAACTGATATAACTTTCATTCACTTGTTATCTATTGCATTGCAATTAGTATTTAAATGAGTTGCTGCCACTGTGGCATGCAGAGAGATTCCCTGTAGATGATGTGTATAAATGCTGAATGCTTGGACTTAATTAAGGACTTAAAAGTTGGAACTGAAGATGTGAATTTGTGGTTATATGCCCTCTCCCATGCATCAGTGACAAGTAAAATATTAGAAGAACCTGGGTAGGGTGGAACATGGACCCCTACACTGTGCTGAATTTTCTACCGGCCTGTTTAATGAATTACACTTTTTTTGGTAAGATTCTTTAGTGAATTTTTTTCCAACACAAACATTTGCTCCACATCACACAAGTAATATTTTGGTTGTTTTCATTAAGAAATGGACAACTGTAAAACAAATATTTATAATTTATAAATGAACAAACGGAAAGAGCAAACAGGTATACATATACCCTAGTTTGAGCAAAAATAGCACTTTAATTCTGATGAGAATATGATATTTCATTTTTGGAAATCACGAGAAAACAAAAAAAAAAAACGATTATAAAATAGGAACTTTATCAAAATATGCTCGTCCGTCAACATTTACAAGCGCTAGCAGAGACGTGGATGTGGCAGTCTCAAGATACGTGGATATGCGACTAGAAAAGGTTCAGCAGATTTTTAACCTTAAAAAGTTTTTAAAAAATGCGTATTTCACAGCACAGTTACATGTATAAAATACGGTAATTTTCTTGTAGTTTTCAGCCCATTCTGGCATTTCTCTCGTTTTCATTGCAGGATTGCTGTAGTACAGCGAACATTTCGTAGAATAAATCAAGAAGGCAAACTGTCGGTTGCGATCGTTATTTAACAACCTTTTGGTCATCTGTAAAAACAACAAATAAAACGCCATGTAAACTTGTTATTTTGTACGAATGACAACTCTTAAAATAAAGATTTTTCCTTTTCTTTATGATTCACTCATGATTGGCCAAAGGACGATGGGCACGACGTACAATTCCAAAGCAGATGCAGTGATCACGACGCAATAAAGAAATCAAATACCGGAGAACGTAATATAATGAAAAATGAGGCCATTCACATCTCTTCATATCATTTTCTTGTGAAATTAAATATCCTATTTGTTTATGGTAGGAGTACGTTATCACGGAAGAGATAGATTGATACTATAAGTTAAAAATAGATAAATTTTATTTATTTCTAAAATAATAAACAAACACATTTACTGGAAACTTGATGTCAAGGCCAGTTGTTAGTAACTTGTTACATCTCACCTAAAAGTATACAACGGTGTCCGTAATTTGAGCCCTAGATTTTGACCCACTTACGTCAGGCTAACCCTAACCATTATAACTGTAGGGAGAGCGGACTTTCTGTTACACAGACTCTCAGTTTCGTTACACCGGGCTATATCGGTGTACTGAAAAGGTTGAATATTCCGGTGCCGTCGTTCTCTTCAAAATATGTACAAGTTTACAAGCTACCGGGGTTGCTCATTGATTAACTGCAATTTTCTTTGGCGCCAGCAGAGAATTGTGTCGTGAATTAGCCGGTTACATAAGCGTATATGTGAATGTTCTAGTAAAGAGTTACATCTATGACCCTGATATAAGGTAAGAAAAGTTGTCGTTTGGGAAGAACAAGTCGAAGTTATATCGTCGTATTTTGCCGTTCATCAGACGGGATTTAATTTACCATTTTATCAACAAAATAACGAAAATGGAACCGTCCCTGGGTGGGCTTGAACCACCAACCTTTCGGTTAACAGCCGAACGCGCTAACCGATTGCGCCACAGAGACCTACTTATCTCACCTGAAGATATTATTTAGCACCTGGCGGCTCTCAAGGCGGCAGGTAGATTGAGATTTTATCTCACCGTCGTTAAGCCTTTATGTACATGACCTCTTTCCTGATGATAAGGCATGACAAACTGTCCTGTGCACGATTTTCTACCGGCCTGTTTAATGACATACACTTTTTTGTAAGATTCTTTAGTTCTTTAGACTTTTTTCAAACAAAAATTTGCTCCACATCACACAAGTAAATTTTTGTTTGTTTTCATTAAGAATTGGAAAATTGTAAAACAAATATTTATAATTTATAAATGGACAGTCCGAATGTGCAAACAGGTATACATATACTGCAGTTTGAGCAAAACTAGGACTTAAGTTCTGATGAGAGTACTGAAATGTCATTCTTAGATATCACGAGAAAAAAAAAACGCTTATTAAATAAGAACTTTATCAAAATATGCTCCTCCTTGTGTGGGCTTGACCTACCAACATAAACAGCCGAATTCGCCAGCAGAGACGTATATGTGGCAGTCTCAAGCTCCGTGGAAATGCGACAAGAAAAGGTTTAGTAAATTTTTAACCTAAGGTAGTTTGAAAAAAGGTGTACCTTTTACCGTGAAACCTTCATGCACTGTAGTACCTAGATTTTATCCAGAGGGTACCTTTCCCCAGCAAAAAAGGGGGGTCATTAGAACCCCTCGAACCCCCTTGCTACGTGCCTTTTGTTTGGTTGACACTTCTCTTACAATTTAGAATTTTTCGTTTTCTTTGTGATTCACTCATGACTGGCCACTGAACGATGTGCACGACGTACTGGTAAGTTTCAAAATCAGTCGCAGTGATCACGGCGTTATAAACATACCGGGGTACGTCACTCCCCCCCCCCCCCCCTCCACCCCGGCTTCTGAAAAATACCACACCAGTATTTCCCTCTTAAAATTAGAATTTTGACTAGCTGAACCATAGTTCACAACCGTATTAAAGGGCTCCGTTTGCCCTCCAAAACACCAAAAATTTTCGGGGTCCTTGAGCAGGTCCCGAACCCCACACCGGGGGGGGGGGGGGGGCATCTGAGGCCTGTCATCCCGCCCCTCCCCCCCCCTTGCGTCTGCTTAGTCAGATGCACAGCAACAGTTATACATGCCCTGGCTACATCAAAGCTTGACTACTTCAACGCCATTTTATATGGATCATTGGAGAAACAAATCAAACGGCTGCTACGTGTACAGAACACACCTGCTCGCCTACTGACCCGCACTCCAAAAGACAACCACATCACCCCTGTTTTAATGATGTTGCACTGACTCCCTGTACGAGTATTTGCGCATGTAACTTTTCATTAACTTTCACCCTATTATTTAAATGAGCTAGTTATACACCATCACAAAATCTTAGATCACGTGATACCACATTCTTTTTAAGGCTTGTAAGGCAAGATTGGTGTCCTACGGTGACAATGATTTTAAAATTGCAGCAGAGAATGGAATAATTTACCCATCAATCTTACACAAATTGTAGACCCTGGGCATTTTGAAAAGGAACTTTAAACCTACCTTTTAAGCAATATCATTTTTAAATTATTTTAAGAATACTTTTCACGAATAAGTTTTCTTAGTTCATAGCTTTAATTTTCATCTCTTATCCATTTTATATATGAATTTTTTACCTTAAACATTTTTTTCTATTATCATTTTCCTTCCACTCATCTTATGACGATTAGTAATTATATCTTTTTAATTGAGAATTTTATAAATTCTGTAAGGTCTATTGAACATACGTTGGATTTTAGACTACTGTATTAATAAATATCATTATTATTATAACATAGAGTCACCAATATAGGGATGCGCCTCATTAATGCAAGAAATTAAAATTTAAAATGTTAACCATGAGAAGATTAAATATAATATGGATTTGATTTTGAGACATAACACTCCTGGAAATGAAATAAAACTAAAATAAGGTTCGGTTGTTTGCTTGTGAGACTAATGTCAAAATACATGCAAGAAACGGATAATTTGAAAAGCTGAAAATAATACGATCATGCTGATTCTTAAAAGAAACTTGCCATCTTAATAAACAAAGCCATCCCGCCGAGTGGATTAAAAAGATAACAATTCGGCACTTAAAAGTCGAACGTCGCCAAAATACAAGAAATGAATTTTAGTAAAAAGTTCAACCATACTGGTTCTCCAAAAGAAAAACAATTGGAACTTTTTGAAAAGACGAATTGCGAATAAACTGTTAAACTTTTAAGCAAACACTACAGAAGTAGCATATAGATTTACGAACGGAAAAAACAATGAAAGCTATGTCACTGATGCTTGCCTTATAGTGCCTGTATGCCAATGAACTTAATCATTCTGTTCTGTTCTCAAAACATCATTAAAATTGGACATCTTTTTAAAATTGTAGTGTTTGGTACGCTTGGTTCTACTTATGCCTTAAAATTATGCCATAAAAATAATAATAGCAATGAGAGGAAAAAATGTCAAAGGCAAACACAGGTACAACTTACCTTGCTATAAGGGACTCGTCTCTCCTGCTCAAGCAGAATCTATGGTGGAGATAGCTGGCACTTTTAGCTTTGGCTCTTCCACCTTTGCATTTCTTTTCCGTTCTGCCACAGCGCGAGCAGCTTGTCCCTCTTTTTTCGGCTTTCGGTGGCAACATAACGACTTCAAAGTGCGTCTGAATTGTTTCCCGAAAAGACCGTAAATGAAGAAATTAACGCATGAGCTTAGTGTACAGACCATAATTATCACAGGGTATACAATAACCATTCCTCGCATTTCACCAATGCGCTGGTTTCCGAAGAGCCCAAAGAGAAAAGACAGAGACACGGTCAATGAGGCCGCCATAGTGGTAAGGGCGATAACCAAGGTCATTTTGATGAAAGTACGATGGACGCCCAACTTGTGCATGCCGATCATGGTCGGATCCTTGGCGAGAACCGACATGTAGTGAGTCATCTTGACATTCAGAACCAAGACGATGAGGAAAGGGACCAAGAAGTGCACAAAAACGTAAGTAAAAACACCGTACGCTTTGTGGTATTCTGAAACTGGAAAAGGGGCGCCGAGACAAAAAACCGGAGACGTCGTATTCAGGGGGCAAGGACGCTCAGGTAGTGACCCAAAGAAATACCGGGGGACATCTATGAGACAAGCAAAAAGCACGACACCGCCAACTCTTAACGCCCAAGCCTTAATGCTTGCTGTTGATTCACTTCGAAGGGCGTTCCCAGAGCAAAGATGCAGATAACGATCGAAAGAAACGAGAACTACTAACCAGGGTGGGATCAGGAAGAGGCAGTTTTTCAACCCATACAGAAGCCGGGTGTGTGCTATCCGGGAAAAAAAGTAATCTTTGAACCACCCTGTATACGGGTACATGGCCGGGACACTGAAGTTAAAGACCGTCACTAAGATATTTGCGTTATCAGCCATTGCTAAGCATATCAGCAGGAATACAGACGGGGTCCGTTTCTCGAAATGTGAAAATACAGCCACTGAAAGAAAATTCAGGCTAAATCCAACCACACAAACGAGAGAAATCCCAATGCCACCTAAAGCAAAATACAACAGATTGATGAAAGCCAAGTCAGGGATGCCCTCCTCCTTTTCGTCTTTTTCAGAAAATGAGAAGCTACCGTTGACCGACATCTCAGTCGCATTCATGGCTTTCAAAACTAAATGAAAATTGCAGAGCAAAGAAAAGCGCAGGAAAGTCGTCCACAAGCCGGAAACGTCTGAATGCATGTGTTCCTGGAACATGCTTTTATACCTGGAAGATGGCGCTGACGCGTGACGTCTTAAGCTTCAACTTGACCCTTGGGCTCATTGAGAGGGAAATTCTCCTACAGATACGGTTCTTCCACCCCATATCTTTCATTTTACTTCTTGTAAATGGACCTTGCAGTAATTTTCTTTTCTCATAGCATTGTCATTCAAAATAATGTAAAGCATTAATCTTTTGATTCTCCGGAATCCATCTGAAGGACAACTAGAACCAAAGCACAAGAGAGGCAGTTGAATTCCTCCAATAATAATTAACTCAAAGAAGAATTTCATAAGCTGTGTAATGTTATGAGAGTAAAGTAATTTACTTCAATCAACAGCTGATATTTACAGCTAATATAACCTTCAGTATTACCTTCAATATCGGAGGTAATATAAGCTGTAAACATTAGCTGTTGATTGGAGTAAATTCCTAATTCCTGTCCAATATTAACGTTTTGAAAATAAGAGGAAGACACTATAGTACTTAGTTTGGCATTAAGTAGAGGGTGATTAAGACCGGACCTCTTATGACAAATAATCTTTTCCTGAGACAAACAAAATTTCCATTATTTCTCTTCCTGCTCTCGATAGTATTACTGTCTATAGGCACGCGTCCATAACATTCCGTGCCTCCAACTCCAAAGTTTGCTTTTAGTCACCATACATAACCTTTTGAGGTCCTCCATTTATGTACGCACACTGGACACTAGAAGTGTCACCCCTACTGAACCAATACTTTGGGGGAGATAAATGACTGTTGAATGATATGCTCCTGGTATCATTTTATCTATCTGACTGAACAATTCAACTGTTTCGATATTCTGACATTGCTTATATTCCGCCTCTTCAGTTGAATAAATTTGATTACGTTGATTCAGGGGGTGACACTTCTATTGTCCAGTGTGTGTAGCACCAGATCCAGTTTATAATTTGCACAAAGTGAAAAAATATTTTTGCTGGTTTTGGAGATCATGATCATGTTATAATTAAGTATGGCGGCAACAGGAGTGGTCATATTCTAGGTTTGGTTTGATAGGGTAAGAAAACCAATAATAATTAAAGGTTGGGAAGTAAAACGCTTCCTTTTATTTTATATTGTTGTAAGCTGTAAAAAATCTTCAGCCATGAATATAATGCATTACTATTTTTGCCACTTCTTGTCTCTCACGTCTCTTTGTTCTCATTCTTCAGCTCATGACGTCGTTAATCAAAAAAATGGTTAGGTAAATTTTAGTAAAATATGTCAATAAGATAAAATGGTTATTTAATTGCATTTCGTGTAATGTTCATCATCAGCAATTTCTAAAGTTGTTCTTATATTTTAATTTCACAATGATTTTGTGCAATATCCAAATACATAGAAGAAAAGTAAAACAAATAATGTACCTTTTCATACCATAAAAATTATAAAGGAATGTGAATCATCCAGCAATGACCCAGTTTTTAACCATGTAAGAATGATGTTGCCCAACTGGCGTTGCATAGGATATATTTCAGTGTCTGAACTTTCAACTGCATGATAGAACAACGAGATTAATTTTCAAAATGGCATTCTCAGTGAGAAGAGAAAGTTTCCTTTCAGTTTCTCTAAAAGAATTTAACACATTATTTAAATATTTTCAATACATTTAGCTAGAATAATTAGCCGTGACCGTTATGTTGGACAATCAGGAGTACGCTGGATTAAAAAATAAATAGATAAATACGCAGATATGCACACAGTCATTTTATTTACAGTCATTTGATTACAATATAAAAAGTGCGATATGACCTTTTTTTAATCTTGATGTTCATTGTGAAAGCTGACAGTAATCGCTAAAATTGACCCTTCTCTGTAGACCATAAAAGTAGTAGGGTTTTATCCAAACTTACTGCTAAGTCACTTAAGCAATTTTTGGTTTTATGAAATATTTACATCGGAGCTAATTGAACCATTTTCCTCATTAAATATCAATTGCATAACAAATACGCTTATAAAATAAAAAAAAATCACTTCAATTTAAAAATACATATAAAAACATGAAAAAGTTATTCACAAAGTGCTCATAACGATATTAAAAATGCAACTATCTGAACCCCCGATACAAAATTAAAGTGGCGCGGCATCTTACGTTCACTTTCCAGTGATCAGTAATCATTGCACGTTACTCACTATAATGCTCTGTATCATGGATCCAAGACTAAATCAAATGTATCAAACTTATTATTGCTATCTGGGATATATTTCGTTGTTATAGTATGTGCTATAAATACATCAATATTAGAAAAAAACTCGGTCATATCATTAAAGAGGGTATTAACAGTGCATTATGTGCGTGTGTAAATCTAACTAAATGTACAGTTTCGTGACAGATTAAATAAACTGTGAAAACTTAACTTCTATAACTAGCCAACAAAACAAGCATATATACAGACATCAAACAGTAAAATTCTTGTTGGTGCAAAAAAATAAATAAATAAATGAATAAATAAAATAAAATAAAAAATAGATAAATAAATAAATAAAAACTGACAGGAATGGTAAATCCGTTAGATTCTGCAGTCCGTTGGCCCTTTTTTTCATGCAAGTGACATTTGTTCCTTATTCTGACTCCTGTACTTTCGACTAACCCTAATCTGCTCTTATTATGTGGGACCCCGGACTTCCCCAGGACCACCATTTCTGTCACACAGGCCCCAGCCATAGCATTCTATTCTATGCCTTTCTCATTTCATGCGTCCTGCCCAAATATGTACGTTGCCAAAATACATGTATATCGATGTTTTGGAGTCAGGCTTGCTACCATCTATTACTAACATGTTTGGTGACAGGAATTATCCATTTGTTCACCAGGATGACAGTGTTCCTTGTCACAGGACCAGAGCAGTTGATGATTGGTTTGACCAACAGAACATTCGCAGGGTGATGTGGCCTGCCAAGGGTCCGGATGCAAACATAATAGAAAATGTATGGAATGATATGTCAAAACTTTGGACAAATGCCCTTCTAACCAGCAGAGAAACTCTGTTATATTCAGTGTTTCATGCTTGGGCCAGCATAAGCCCTGAACGCATCAGACAATTATATGAATCCTTGCTTCGTAGACTGGCACCTATTATTAGGTCACTTGGCTATGCCACTAAGTACTAATTTTTGACTTGAAACTGCATATTGTGGTAGAATGTATATTTTGTTCTCATTTTGTGATTTTTTGTCAAATTTGATGTTAATAAAATGATACCAGGAGCATATCATTCCACAGTCATTT
>NW_019774670.1:136560-173991 GCF_001039355.2 Lingula anatina | reverse complement strand
AAATGATAAAAAGGAAAGTTAAAATTATATTTACAATTCATAGACAAAATAGATCAAATTAAGTATAAATGATGAAATTAATAAGCCATGTTGATAGCAGGATTTTACATGTTACATA
Organism: Lingula anatina; assembly: GCF_001039355.2. The sequence goes on along the minus strand of NW_019774670.1, from coordinate 173,873 downwards.
ATAATTTCAGATTGTTGGTAAGCTGAGGACTAGTTGTGGGGGTATGTCAGAGGACGACCTCGGCAAGCTGTCTGTGATGCTGTTTAACTGCCAGGCAGAGAATGAGGGCAGAAAAACATATCCCTGCACCGAGGATATGGTACATATATTATCAATTCTCTCTCTTTCTCTCTCTCTCTCTCTCTCATATCTGTGTCATAAATGAATAAATTGGAAAATTCATTTTATTAAATTGGGCTTTTGGGTTTAAAGATACATACAAAGTCAATTTTTTTGTCACAAAAACCAACTAAATGCCAGCATATAGTTTCAAGTAGTATAACTAAGAGAATTACCAAAAGACATTGTTTAATTTTACCCGAAAATGATGTTTGAACAGATTTTTCTGCTGGCATTCTAAGCTGTATGTCAATGGGGCTGGAAAGTAGGTCACGTAAGTAGGTTAAATTTACAACCATAAATTTAAAGAAAGGAGCAGTCTAAAGGTATTTTATGGCTGATCGAGTGATCTATTCAGTTTATCCCTTTGCATGTCAAATTTATTTGAGTCATATAAGAATCTAGTAGAAGTGGTTTACATGTGTTACTGGGAATCCACAATCCACCGATGCTCGGTTCGTATGTACCTTTAAGTTAAAAGTAAGTTTAGTTGAGAAGCCCCCCCCTCAGAAATAAAAAAAAGTAAAATAGTAATGATAATAAAGAAAAGTAGAAAAAAACATTTCATTGAATCTGAATAGAAGCTGAGGTACTAAGGACAATTGATTCACTAAATACTGTCATATTTTGAAAAATGTATACAGGGATAGTGTACATTTTATCTTTCTTCAGACTCTTTCAAGTTGCACCAAAGACATGGACTCGACGACATGGAACGCGTATCAAATTGTCAGCAACAGGGCCAGGGCAATATGCTACACTGCTCGACAGCAACAGTTCCGACTTAAAACAGAGTCCACCGTCAACAAACTTGTGACCACCGCCAACATTCAGCTTGACTCAATGAAACAGTTACAGGTAGGGAAGTGGGGTTGTTTTTTTTTTTTTTTGGTCTGACAATTTGTTCTGTGAACTTATCTATCTAATGTTGATGGTGTCTGATTGAGATAGGATTTCAAGATAAACAATTCCTTTAACACCATTTACTCCTTTGTTAAATACAAATATAAGATACATAGAACATTATTCTCTTATTACACGCGACTGAAGAGATTTATATAAGACCATTAGGTGTCATATTGGCTATTTAATAAAAAAATAAACAAACTCTATAAATGTTTTTGAATACTATTCCATTATATGTAGACTTAATCTTAAAGTTTGTTCAAATAAATTAAGATTCTGACCAGTTGTTATACAAGTTGTACTGGACTAGAGAAAGTAGACTTAGGCTTCGTTCACATGCAATGTCTATTTCCTAAATTCTATTTTCTATTCGCGCTATCTTATGATCACGGTCTGTGCACTGAATATCCCGCGGCGTAATTACTGGCAGTGCGAGCCAGTTACTGTAAGTTACTATAAGTAACTGGCTCGCGCTGCCAGTAATTACGCGGCGGGATATTCAGTGCACAGACCGTGATCATAAGACATACCGAAAATAGAAAATAGAATTTAGAAAATAGACATTGCATGTGAACGAAGCCTTAATAGTGCTCTAGTAACCATTAGTGATGTTATCACTGGGAACACTCTAGATACAATTTCAAGTATTTATTAAACTGAACCAAAGTCAGTTATATGTTGTAAATATCCTCAGCTACTGGCTACAGTTTCTACTTTTGATTCTTTAATCCTGGTGACTCTGGCCAAAAAAATGCTTTTGGTACTGTTGAAGATCGAGGTAATGAATGACGCAGTATGTCCTTCACTCTTTAACTGTGACAGTAAATTCTGATTTATGAAATCCACTTATGACATATTTTGTTATGTCCCCCAGGAAGGACAGAAAAAGATTGGTGAGGCCACCACCGACACCTTGAAGAAAATGTACGAAGGACAGCAAGAATTAATGATACGGCAGAACATGCTGAAATCTGCGCAGGCGAATGTGCAGATGTATATTGCGGGGAACTTGCGGGAGCTGACCAGGGAGAAGTCATTAATTGCAGCAGGCAACAAAGAATTGGCTGACATGACGGAAAGAATTAAAATGAAGCTAGGTTAATTCTTTTTCTGTATTTTTCCTAAATCATCTATTTATTTCATGTTAATTAATATGATGTATATTAAAATTTAGGCGAAGCGGCAGTTCCTATGACAGTGTCCAGAAACCTACCTAATGTACACATTTTTACTGCTCCAGTTTGAAGTTTGCTGGTATTTTTGTAAGAAAACAGTACCGATGGCAGACTGCTTGTCTTCAGTTTTCAAGAAAAAAATGTGTCTTCGCTGATTTTTGGCCTTTTTTTCTTTTAGACGAGGCCACCTCTCAACTGAACCGTCAAGAAGGAGAACAGAAGCGGAACCACCTTGAACTGCTGGATGATCTCTCTGATATAAGAAAGAAGGCAGAGGATGTCTGGGAGAAAATAGGTAGTAAAATTTTAAAAATAGGTTGCACAATGTAACTTTTGAAGAAACTTGACATTGGACCAATCTTTCCTCTCAGACAGGTGTTGAAATGTATATTGACATGGCCTTACTCAAATATATCCTTCCGAGTTTTGACAAGCTTTTTGCATTAGAAAAATAAAAGAAAATTAAAGAAAAACTTATTTGTGCGTTAGTGTGTGTGTGTCTGAGTTTTGCCAAGTTTTCTGCATTTGAAAAAGAAAAATAAATAAAAAAAAACACGTATTATTTCAGACGCGAGTGGTCAGCATGTCCTGACCTTCCAGAAGGAGACAGTCAAGCAGTACGAGGCTACCCTGGACAACCTGCGGAGGGTCAACGCCACCATGAACTATGTTCTGACCAAAGTGGACACCATGAAGACGGGACTGGACAAACAGCTGGGATGGTTGTCATCTGTAGTAGGAGAAACTGGTGAAGTCTTGTCTAGATCACAGTTTCTTTAATCACATAAAAATAATAATAATAATAATAATTATTATTATTATTTTCTGGCTGTCTGTTGTTCTCATTTCTTGTTAGACCTTGTTATAACTCACTGAAGTCAAAGAAAATTTGTGAATTATATATCCTTACACAATATGTGGACAGTAATACTTGAAATTTGATTATAAATTTTCCACTCTTTATACTGTTTGATAAGGAGAGGGTCAGATTTGGGTACTTTTGAAGCTGAAGGAGGGTCAATAACCCACGGCGCTCCCCCCTCTTCACCCCTACCTCGCTCCATCATAGCAATAGCTTATATGCTGTTGCAAACATCACATACAGCTTATTAATTTATTTATTTGTTGATTTATTTTGTAATCATTTAATATTACCAGAGGACAGTCTTCATCTGATGGTGACGTGTGTTCTCCATGTGGTATATTTCCTCCTGGCGGCCCTCTCCGCGGCGTTTCTCCAGACCCCGGGGTTCACAAGGGGGGTTCTCCTCACTCTGGTCCCCGTGAATGCTCTGTCAGAGGTGAAGCAGAAGAAAAGTCTGGATTTCTTTACTATGACACTGTTGATACTGCTGACTGTAGGTGGTGAGTGTGCTCACTTTATAATTATAATAATAATAATATAATTTATAATAAATTAATAATGATGTTCATTCGTTCATTGAATGTATTATAATGCAATACATAAAACAGAAATTGGTTTAACATCTCATGTTAAAAAGAGATAAGATAAGACTCATAAAAATAAAAAGAAGAGTTTAAGAGTTGTTGGTTTAAAATTACTAATTTACTATAGAAAAAAGATTGATGGTTTGATAAAAGCTTTTTGAAAGTCATTTGGTTCCTCTTAAAATAAGTCTGCATTTGCTTGGACGAATTATGATATGTTTTGCGTCCTTTACATTTCTGAAAACATTTCTTTTTCGTGAGCATGTGTGCACACATTGTATTTTAGTTGAAAATAAAAGTTACCAATTCCTAAAAAATGTGGAATCCAGTTCCCACCATAATATTATATTTGACTGATGTATCAAAGTTTTAAATATGGCTTGAGAATACTGACGAAAAAGGTTCTACATTATTCAGTCATGGGTATCAGTTTTAAACATTCGTAATGATGATGGTAATGATAATAATGATAATTAATGGACTGTACTACAAGATGGGAGAATTATTCTTCTATTTCAGTGAACTGGTTCTGTAAGTGGGTGTGTTATATGAGGACCGTAAGGAGGTCTGAACTTTGTCAGTGTACTGGAAACTGTTCCTCTGTCCAGTGTCAGGGTCAGACTACACAAGAACACAAGAAGTAAGTTTTATTTATTTATTTTATTTTATTTTATTTTTGTTTATTTATTATTATTATTTTTTTTTTTTTTTGGAATTTTTATTATTATTTTGTAATTTTGTTTTTATTTTTATTAATTTATTTTTTAAATTTTATGAAATTGTTTTTTTATTTATTATTTGATTTTTTAAATAAAATCTTTACATTTTAGCCTAAGATTATTGGATGTTGATATATATTCTATTTCGTTTCTNGGCGGGATATTCAGTGCACAGACCGTGATCATAAGACATACCGAAAATAGAAAATAGAATTTAGAAAATAGACATTGCATGTGAACGAAGCCTTAATAGTGCTCTAGTAACCATTAGTGATGTTATCACTGGGAACACTCTAGATACAATTTCAAGTATTTATTAAACTGAACCAAAGTCAGTTATATGTTGTAAATATCCTCAGCTACTGGCTACAGTTTCTACTTTTGATTCTTTAATCCTGGTGACTCTGGCCAAAAAAATGCTTTTGGTACTGTTGAAGATCGAGGTAATGAATGACGCAGTATGTCCTTCACTCTTTAACTGTGGCAGTAAATTCTGATTTATTAAATCCACTTATCCACATGTTTTGTTATGTCCCCCAGGAAGGACAGAAAAAGATTGGTGAGGCCACCACCGACACCTTGAAGAAAATGTACGAAGGACAGCAAGAATTAATGATACGGCAGAACATGCTGAAGTCTGCCCAGGCGAATGTGCAGATGTACATTGCGGGGAACTTGCGGGAGCTGACCAGGGAGAAGTCCTTAATTGCATCAGGCAACAAAGAATTGGCTGACATGACGGAAAGAATAAAAATGAAGCTAGGTAAATTATTTTTCTGTATTTTTCCTAAATTATCTATTTATTTCATGTTAATTAATATGTTGTATATTAAAATTTAGGCGAAGCGGCAGTTCCTATGACAGTGTCCAGAAACCTAACTAATGTACACATTTTTACTGCTCCAGTTTGAAGTTTGCTGGTATTTTTGTAAGAAAACAGTACCGATGGCAGACTGCTTGTCTTCAGTTTTCAAGAAAAAAAGTGTGTCTTTGCTGATTTTTAGCCTTTTTTTCCTTTAGACGAGGCCACCTCTCAACTGAACCGTCAAGAAGGAGAACAGAAGCGGAACCACCTTGAACTGCTGGATGATCTCTCTGATATCAGGAAGAAGGCAGAGGAGGTCTGGGAGAAAATTGGTAATAAAATTTTTGAATATTTTTTTTGACTCTTAAAAGGGTGTACTTATAATTTTGAACCACAGAGATGTGATATTAAATATGTAATTTGTAATGATTTTGACTTTGATGCTCAATTGTTTTAACATGTTTTCTGTTTGCTTGATGATAACAGTAAGTTTTGTCTGATTTTAATGTTTTTAAAGTCTTAAGGTATCTGTGTGTGTGTGTGTGGGGGGGGGGGGGATAAGTCCATCCTTGTTGTTAAAATGCAAGTTGACTGAAAGGTCTTATTTAAAAGAAAGGCTAATATGGACAACTTTTGAACAAATTTGACATTGGACCAGTCTTTCCTCTCAGAATGTGTTGAAATGTATATTGACATGGCCTTGCTCAAATATATCTGAGTTATGCCAAGCCTTCTGCATTTGAAAAATACAAAGAAAATTAAAGAAAAACTTATTTTGTGTGTGTGTGTCTTAGTCATGCCAAGCCTTCTGCATTTGAAAAATACAAAGAAAATTAAAGAAAAACTTATTTTGTGTGTGTGTGTCTTAGTCATGCCAAGCCTTCTGCATTTGAAAAATACAAAGAAAATTAAAGAAAAACTTATTTTGTGTGTGTGTGTCTTAGTCATGCCAAGCCTTCTGCATTTGAAAAATACAAAGAAAATTAAAGAAAAACTTATTTTGTGTGTGTGTGTCTTAGTCATGCCAAGCCTTCTGCATTTGAAAAATACAAAGAAAATTAAAGAAAAACTTATTTTGTGTGTGTGTGTCTTAGTCATGCCAAGCCTTCTGCATTTGAAAAATACAAAGAAAATTAAAGAAAAACTTATTTTGTGTGTGTGTGTCTTAGTCATGCCAAGCCTTCTGCATTTGAAAAATACAAAGAAAATTAAAGAAAAACTTATTTTGTGTGTGTGTGTCTTAGTCATGCCAAGCCTTCTGCATTTGAAAAATACAAAGAAAATTAAAGAAAAACTTATTTTGTGTGTGTGTGTCTTAGTCATGCCAAGCCTTCTGCATTTGAAAAAGAAAAAAAATTCAATAAAGGACTTATTATTTCAGACGCCAGTGGTCAGCATGTCCTGACCTTCCAGAAGGAGACAGTCAAGCAGTACGAGGCTACCCTGGACAACCTGAGGAGGGTCAACGCCACCATGAACTATGTTCTGACCAAAGTGGACACTATGAAGACTGGACTGGACAAACAGCTGGGATGGTTGTCATCTGTAGTAGGAGAAACTGGTGAAGTCTTGTCTAGATCACAGTTTCTTTAATCACATAATAATAATTATAATAATAATGATTATAATAATAATCTGTCTGTCTGTAGTTCTCATTTCTTGTTAGACCTGGTAACAACTTACTGTTCATTCATCAATTTTGTAAGACTTCAGTATAAGCTACTGGAAATATTGTCAGATATATTCAGTAGCTTATTTGCATATCAGGAGTGGATCCAGATTTATTTTAGATATATAGATATATTTTCTGACTGTCTTTCAAATTATCTTTGTTGAACCATCCTTCATTTTTGACTATTTTCCAACAGAAAACATTAGATACCCGTCAATGTAAACTTAAAAGTTATGACCGTCTTCTAGAAAGAAGACAGCTTCCAACCACCTCTGCATACATCACATACGGCTTCTTAATTAATTAATTATTTAATATTCTTTAATTTATTTAATTATTATCTTCATTTTATATTTCCAGAGGACAGTCTTCATCTGATGGTAACCTGTGTCCTCCATGTGGTATATTTCCTCCTGGCTGCCCTCTCTGCGGCATTTCTCCAGACCCCGGGGTTCACAAGGGGGGTTCTCCTCACTCTGGTCCCTGTGAATGCTCTGTCAGAGGTGAAGCAGAAGAAAAGTCTGGATTTCTTCACAATGACACTGTTGATACTGCTGACTGTAGGTGGTGAGTGTGCTCACTTTATAATTATAATAATAATAATAATAATATAATTTATAATAAATTAATAATGATGTTCATTCGTTCATTGAATGTATTATAATGCCATACATAAAACAGAAATTGGTTTAACATCTCATGTTAAAAAGAGATAAGATAAGACTCATAAAAATAAAAAGAAGAGTTTAAGAGTTGTTGGTTTAAAATTACTAATTTACTATAGAAAAAAGATTGATGGTTTGATAAAAGCTTTTTGAAAGTCATTTGGTTCCTCTTAAAATAAGCCTGCATTTGCTTGGACGAATTATGATATGTTTTGCGTCCTTAACATTTCTGAAACACTTCTTTTTCGTGAGTATGTGTGCACACAGTGTATTTTGGTTGAAAATAAAAATTACCAATTCCTAAAAATGTGGAATCCAGTTCCCACCGTAATATTATGTCTGACTGATCTACACTTGGTATCAAAGTTTTAAATATGGCTTGAGAATACTGACGAAAAAGGTTCTACATTATTCAGTCATGGGTATCAGTTTTAAACATTCGTAATGATGAGGGTAATGATAATAATGATAATTAATGGACTGTACTACAAGATGAGAGAATTATTCTTCTATTTCAGTGAACTGGTTCTGTAAGTGGGTGTGTTATATGAGGACCGTAAGGAGGTCTGGACTTTGTCAGTGTACTGGAAACTGTTCCTCTGTCCAGTGTCAGGGTCAGACTACACAAGAACACAAGAAGTAAGTTTTATTTTATTATTATTATTATTATTATTTATTTATTTATTTTATTTTTTTGTAATAATTATTAATATTTTGTAATTTTGTTTTTAATTTTATTAATTTATTTTTATAATTTATTAAATTGTTTTTTATTTATTAATTGATTTCTTACATAAAATCTTTACCTTTAGCCTAAGATTATTGGATGTTGATATATATCCAATTTTTTTTTTCAATACGTGCCAATGTAGGGTCTGACAAAAGTGACAAAAGATGAATGTTATTATTAAAAACTTAATTTGGAGTTTCACAGCAAACTAGTTTTATTTAATTGACACTTCCATCCAGACCTGCTGCCTTGTCATCTGATAGAGAGAGCAGTTTCACAAATGGATCCTCTCGGGCAATGGACAGACAACACAGAGTTGGTGAGTTTTTTTGGCAATTTTCTACTAGTTAGAATTTGTTTACCGTGAATGCATGTTTGAAAAATACAGCACAGGTACATAGACAAGACAGTTTGAAAGAACATCCTCCCCCCTAAGTCTGAAAAGATTCATTGTGAAAAAAATTTGGTCTAGGGTTTATACCATTTCTAAATGGTTCCAATAAGGGTATTATAAGAATGTTCACTTCTCCAAAAAAAGACCCCCCCCCCCCCCCCCAGATTTGAAATTGCTAGTTACTAGGGAGTTGCAGCAGATTGTTACACACTTGTTGCACATTTTGAAACTGGACAATTTGTTTGAATTCTGCCAAGAATCCAGTTAAGCAGTGTGTCAAATGCTCAGCTAAAACCTAAAGAAATAAAAAATTGATCCACTTAATTTGTTCTAGATAAAGGAAACTACATAAAGAAATTAAAGTGATATTTTATAAGTGCCAAGATCAGCATGTTGAGGAAAAAATCAGATAAAAACATTTTTACAATTATCTTCCAGACCATTACCTGAACACCAGTACATCTAGTGTGTTGGACACCCCAAGAACCAGTAGGGCATCCACCCCCAGGAGGACTACACCCCTTTTGGCCACCCCCTCAGTTCTCCCGGCCACCCCCTCAGTTCTTCCAGCCACCCCCATGCCTGACCAGGAAGCCTCCTTTACTGCGGCTGAGACGCCAAGACTGGTAGGTTGATGTTGTCAGAGTTGCTGTGGTAATGGTTTCGCATATACTTTCAGCAGTATCATTTAAAAGTAATAGCTCCACCTCGCACGGATTCTCAGACTTTTTTATCGCTATATGGCGTTTTAATGAGCTATCTTGGACAATTTTCATTGGCACATTTGTGAATAAAATCAACATATTTTATCAAGTTGACTCTTTATAATCTTTTGAGGTCAACTGATATTATCACAGTGAGTCTATTTGCAGATTCGTTATTAGAAAATAGCTCATATTTCTCGTCACGTTACAGCTTGAAGTGAGTCAGGTAAAGCGCCATCTACTGGACACCTTGGACGGGAGATCTACAAGCCGTCGACGGCGTTCACGAAGTCGTAGTAGGACGCCATTAAAAGTGACTGACGGGTAATTTTGTTCACTATATTGTAGTTTTGATTAAATTAAAATGCTGTGGTTATCTTTATGCGAGGTCCGTTTGTGCTAAAAAAATTCTTAGCAAGCGACTGATGGGTACTTTTCTTTACTAAACTTAAAGTGTAGTTTTGATTGTGCTAAAATATTGGCAAATTTGATGAGAGATCTGTGCTGAAAATTTTTTTTAGTATGATATCGTTTAGAACAAAGAGCCTAAGAGTGTTCTAGACCCAAGTAGTTCTAATGATCAATAAAGGAACAAATTTACAACAATATTACTTTCCTGCCTTCAAGTTTACTAGCTGCTAATGTCGTGGAGTAGAATACATTGTATGACAGCCACAGAAAACTACCCTGAGTGTCGGGGCACTATAAAGCCAGCTTGCTCTCTATACCTTTTCACGTGTTAGATTTACAGTGTCGGTATTGCCGATGCGGGTCATATATGACATCCAGAACGAGCTGGCAATACCGAAATTCAGAACCTAGGGTACAGTAAAACAAATGATTACCAATAAAACATAATTCTTATACATTGGTTCCATTTCAGTATCAGTGGCACCAGCACCCCAGCCCGTCCTCTGTGCCTGGGCACCACAAAGACAGGTCAACCCTGTAAGCTGGCGTGTACTCATGGTAAAGACTTCTGTCACAGACATTCACCAAAAGATGGCGCCAAGTAACAGGACGGTACTGCTAGGATTTTTGACACACTAGAATACAAATCTGGAAGAGGTCGTATATTCAAGAGAAGGACAGTTTTGAAGGTCATGAACAGAAAGTTGATTGGTCAAGTTGAAATGCTATAGACTGAGTATTATTTTCCAGTTGAATTATTGCAATACGCCTTAAAATTTTTTATTTTATTTTTACCAAATATTCTGTTATTTAGTTATGACATGAGAATTAGCGTCTGATGGCCAATGTGGAAAAAAAACCTTTGTGCCGAAAGATGGTCAGAAATAATAGAGTAATATAGAAGTCTGATTTTAATTTTCCCCGAAAGGAATTGATAATTTTACTTTAAAACGAGAATGTGATAACTGACTAACGTTGTGGTCACTTTTCTCTTGATATATTAAGGTGCTTTGTGGGTAAGAGTGAACACGTGGAATCTGTTTCATTGCTTGGTGCTACGGGCGTATTCCCTGGAAGCGGACCTTTATTAATTCATTTATATTTGTTCTTATTTATGCATAATTCATTTAATCGGCTGCAATATATTCTAGTGCAATAAGCATGTTATTATCTCCGTGTTTATGCGCTTGTGAGTGATTAAGTGCATGCCTGCCTGTGTGAAAGAATCTCGTGTGTATGTGTGCGTACGTGGACATGCACTGCGAGAGAGAGGTAAGAGAACGAAGCCAATTTTTGACCGCCGTGGATGCTGTTCCACCAATCAGTTTTCAGCAATTAACCGCAATACTGCAAAAAGCTGCTCCGTTTTCATATTGTCAAATTCATTGCGCATACATTGATAACTCGGTGTAATAAGTCAGGAAGGAAGGGAATAGATGCCGTTTTATATTACGTGTTTTTTCAGCCATAGCGGACCTCAATTCCTGTCTCCCCGGCACACCACAAGGCAGAAAAATATATGAGACATCCATTCGGCCTTTTTTTAATCACTCGTGGTATCACGCTCCCCGTGCCTCCTTGTGATGTATCTCTTACACACCTTATGCATTGAGTTGTCATGTATTATATCATGTTGTCATCTCTCTGTTCGTGGGTCGGCGGCGCTTTTTAGCAGAATCGATACCACTATCATGTTAACTATAAATCTTACTGGATGCGTTTATTCAAGTCATATATGTATACTTATGTTAAACAATTTGTTACTTTTATTTATTTTACTGAATAAAGATCTTGTAGCTTGTTTAGAGTTTTATTGGTCTTTAATGGGACAAATAAATAAGGACGTTTACGACTACCTGGATCTTTACAGTGATCAGTTAAACCTAGATTACATTTGAAATGCAATGCCCGTACGGTGCACGTATACTGCCTGCAATTCCCGTATCGAGCGGAGGTAGACGGTGGCTGTGCGAAATCGTATGGAATCTTTCGGATTTAAGGCCATGTAATGTAGACATACTCGGCGTAGCCCGTAGCTCCTTACGATAAAAAAAAAATCGCACGGACAATTTCATCGCACGTCGCCCGTGTAAATGTAATCTAGGCTTTAATCTGCCCCGTAATTTTTTAGGTGGGCACATGATCATTAATGGCATATAATGATATTCATTACATCCCATGCAGTGCGTGTTCTGGTTAAAATGTACACTGACAAAAATATGCAACTGTAAAGACACTCCGAATTCAAGTCAGTGCAGCTACGCCCTGGTCGATTCTAAGCTGGCCCATTCTGGTTCTCTTCAGAAAATGTTATAAAAACCCGCCCAGGAGTAGTAAGCTACGCTGTTAACTAACAAACAATAGAGGTAAAGGATGACCCCCATGCAATATTTGAGAATAATTTCCCTTCAGTGATTGGTGAATGACTGACCTTAGGAGAGGAGATATATCTTCCGGGGGAAAAAAATCGTTATTTTAGGCTAGGACTGAAGACTTTTATGCAAGTGGTGAAAGCATGCGTAGAAAGCGACGCTTCCTGAAAATACCAAAGTGATGCATTTGGAACATGACCACCGCAAATAATGCCTACGTTCTATTTTGATAAATCATGGATGACAATCTGAGTTGGCGGAGCGTCTCTAAATTTGTTTAGGGAGAATGGAAGACTGGTTGTTTCGTGTCATGGGAATTACAAAATAGACACACAAGACACTTAGTTTTCTGAAAGACGAGTGTTTTTTTTTTTTTTTTTCAACCGAGTTGAAAACGAAATAAGTGTTGGCACAAGTAGATTGATGATTTTTCTAGCATTGCTATTACGACCTTTGTACCGTTTTTCTTTTTTTTTTTTTCATTTTTTTTTTTTTTTGAAAGATATTGTTTTATAATATTTATCAAAAGTTAACGATTTGTTCACGGATATTTTAGAGGATTGGTTCAGAGGCAAAGGGCAGGTAGGCTAATATTTCAAAATATTAAGTTTTGATAGCATTCACGATGTTTTCCTCTCAAACACTTCACTAAGTTGCAAAATACCTCACTTTGCAACCTTTTCTCCCCAAACATGTCATGGGGGGGGGGGGGGGGCGCTTTTCCAAAATCTCATGCTGATGTTGTCACTGCTGCATAATAAAGTGAAAGTCATTGACGTACCACACGTACATTGCTTTCCGCATTGTAAACTCATTTCCAGCGCCCTTGATTTAGCTTTGAAGCATCAGGCCGCGCTAAACAAAAACCAATTACAAATTCAATCAGCTAAATGCACAATAAGCAGTGATCTCGGAAGAACGCGTTTCCGGATCACTTGAAATGAACGCACACTGCATTACTAATGTTAAACTCGGCAGAGACGCTGTTTGTAACAGGACAATCTGGTATGTTCTTGACATGAGATACAGGTTTAAGGCACAGTTAGGACACAAAGGGGGGAATTGTGTATTAGTAATTTTAACAAAGTAGACTGTTTTCACGATGTACTAGGTGTCTGTGATTATGGGATTCTATGAATATTTGCCAGCATAACGGGAGAAAGTACGTGTATGCAAACCATATGAAAACACAGGCGAAACATTTTATAACTACAGTAGATCGTGCATGCATTTAGGTATATGAAATAATTACTCCGTGCGGCTTGTAAAGGGATTGGTTCTTTTTTTTAAAGTAAATTAGTTAAATTAATATATATATAAAGTCAGCTGTTTTCGAGCTCGAGCTTCAGATTAATTTGTACACACGAATGTCCATATTAAGGACGTTTTCTCACGTGTGCAGCAATGTACATTTAGCATATTGAAAGTCCTGTATCCTTAAATTGTACCTGAAAATAACTACGGAAATTAAGATTTGCCGTTTGCAATGGGCACAGTGAAATTGTACTGATGACAGCCTTGTAATGTTCATATAGGAACGACGAGAGAGAGCAGCGTTCTAGGAATGTCACAGTCGTTCACGAGGAAAGGGTAGGTGATGACACCGTAAACATTTAAAGGGCAAAGAATGACACATCGTTTACAGAAACAGTATCCGTTCGTGCAAGGAATTATTTAGTTATGGTTTACCACGTTGTATGTGATGGATGAATTAGTGTTAGACTAATTAGAGGAACGCTGATGTTGACGTTAGAATTCTTTTAAGAATGTTCCTGGATGCTCCCATGGGAACTGTTCTGTGACGCGGTGATATACCACAGGCCACGACAGCCGCACACCCACACGTGAGTTCTTGGAAACAAAAACAAACTTTGACGCGGAAAACACAGACTAGCTACATGTCAGGGTTCTAAATTTGAGCTTGTTGGCGCAAGAAGCAATTATACAAATAGGACATAAGATAAACGTTCTCAATTGATGCGGAGAAAGGCATCAGATAATGTATTAATGTAGTGGGTTTGAGGAAGAGTACAAAACTTGCTTTCTCAAACAGCGTGAATAGATTCGACTTGTACGAACGTCCCTGGGAGAGAAAGAAGAGAACGCGTTGTTATCATTTGGGAATTATCAGATATCTCATTTTCAGTCTTCAGTTGATGACTAAAAGAACAGCTCCGTGGTATAAGGTGCGATTAGTCAAATCTACGAGTCAGGTATCCTGCCGGGTTTCGTCAGTTCTGGATTGTAAGGTAGACGAAAACTAGGCGACTGTTGGACAAATCGAGTATTAGTGAAAGGTGTTGGAGAAAAAAAAGACATAAAGAATTTCGGTCACTTGAGAGAAAACAGAGAGGAAGATAAAACCGTGGGAATAATGGCGTTGAACTTCTCGGGATCGGTGTTTTCTAACCAGACAAATACGTCAGAGGAGGCGGAGGAACTTTATGCCCAGCTGCTTGCCTTTGCGCGCGTGGCAATGGTACCGACGTCTTTCATAGGCCTCGTTGGAAATATCTTGAACCTGATCATTCTGAACAGAGCTGCTGTGAAAGACTTGTCTGTCTCAGTCTACCTGACCGGGTTAGCCATTGGAGACCTGCTGTACTGTTTGGACATTTTCCGTTGGTACCTTGAGTGGTCCGGGATCCTACCACAGCATTATAACTACGACATGTACTGTAAAACAATGAACTTTATTGGCTATTTTTCGACGGGTTTGTCGCATTGGATGATATTCTGCGTGTCTTTGGAGAGAATGATTATGGTGACCTTCCCTTTCAAAGCGAAGTCGTTATGTACGGTGCCCAAGGCGCGCGCGGTCGTCTGTTTTTTCGCCCTAACAATGGCGTCTTGTGTCTCCATCAACTTTGTTTTCGTTACACAGATTCACGGAGTTGACGACACTTGGATATGCTGGACTAGAAATGAAGACACTTTAGGAAATTTGCTGTTTAATATCTTCCGACTCATCTTCGAATTGCCACCTGTGGTTTTCGTCCTCGTGCTCAACTTTGTCACCATTGTGTTTTTCTTTCGAAGCAGAGCCAAGTCGACGTTAGCGTCCAGTTCTATGAAAGTCTCCCACAGAACCACGGATTATGAAAGGAAACTCACAGTAACCCTCACGGCTACTGGACTTGTCTTCGTAATTCTAGAGCTACCTTATCTGATAATGCTGCTGCTTACGCATCTCTATGGCAACGGCCCAAAACTGATCGCAGTTTCAAATATCTGCAAGCTTCTCAGCGGCATCGACCATGCTTGTAACTTCTTTATATACATCCTAGGAGCGCCCCTGATGAGGAGGGAGTTTACCGCAATGATGCGGAAGATTTGTCCCAAACGCCAAGACGAGGCTACGTCTCCTCCGGTGGCCAAGTTGAGTCAGGCGTCGCCCAGCCGACCATCACCGTCCAGTGACGGTCAAGAAAACGATAGCACAGATATGACGCTTTATTCCATCACACCGATTCCTTAGAATGTGTAATGATATATTACTACATTATTTATGGTTGTTATCTTAGTGTAAAATGTGTTTCGTTTGGACAAGAAACGATTCAGGAGATACGTCATTAAAACCAGGCTATGATAAATAATTTTGACTAAAGACCTAGTTATATTTCCTAATTCCATTACAAAGTTGGAATGGCCTGTTTTTTTCATCTATGCAGGTGGACATACTTCACTTACGAGGACTTTTTCTACATTTACATACAGTTTGATGTTATCACCATTTGAATTCTCCAATGTTGTGTGGCGTGTAGCATCGTAAACAGCGGAATATAGAGCAATGGAACAATGATCGTTTTATCATAGACGTTATCATAAAACTTTGACTAAGAACATGAAAGTTTACAATGCATGGGAATACGTGGGAAAATTGGCCTTATTGTATTTTTTTTAGGAAAACTAGACACAAATTTTGGATTAATTTGCCAGGAAAGATTGTCTACTTTGTAACATGTTTTTTTTTTTTTATTTTTAAAACGTGATAATTCAATCTTGTCAGCGTTGTGTAAAATCTTTTTATTGTTCAAATGTTTCATACATTGTTACATTTTCAAAAAATAATGTAGCTGAAATTTCAAACGATTGAAGATAGAAACAACATAATTGCAATAACTTTGCATTTGATAATATAACACCCAAACAATCGTGGTGATTTGCACTCATTTTTTAATCAAATCCAGAAATTGTTGATCGAGTTTACGTTTGTTGGGCAATTGATGTATTTTCTAATATATTTTGTTTTGTAGTAAATCGTTAACATTTTTTCAATGTATGTTGACAATACCGCTGTAGTCACCTATGACACAGACAGAGTTTGACTGAGGGGGCGTAAGGATAGATATATACAATAATAAATGAGGACAATTACGTACCAGTTACAACACTAGTCGCCCACTGTATGCGGCACACAAGAGCGTGATTATATCGAGGCGAAATTATACCACTGTTGGCGCTTCGAACAACAGGATAAACGCACCGAAAATACAGGCAAGCCTGTATGAGAAATACATGTGCAATTTTCCTATTGTTTGGAGTGCCAGCCGTGGTATAATGTAATAGATAGATCCCCGGTAAGGATATTTTATGGTTTATCTAGAGAACTGTTTAATAAATTTTGCGAACTGATCAACTACATAACCTAGTCCAGACGTTCGCCAGCACATGGAAACTGCCATATTACCTCCTAAATTCAATCTTCCAGTATCATTGTCTCATTGTCAGGCAATAGTCTCTCTGGGAGTGAGCTATTGTCAACGTTATCTGGCAACCGAAGGCAATGGCATGTTCCGAAAACCAAGATTGATTTTGTGGCGAGAGTGAAACAATGTACTTGCAGTTTGGAAATTTAACCGGCAAGATCGCCTTATTGCCTGTGTTCCTATCACTCGGGCATCTGCTTGCGAGGCTTTTGCCTGACCATATATACAACATTACAGGACTTGAAGACCCAATCAAGGTTCCCATAGCAACCAACGTATGACGTAACTTTCGCGGATAGTTGTGGGGTAATGATCCAATTGAGTTCTGGAATCTCACAAGGTCGGCAACAGAATGTATTAAAGTACAGTATTATGTGGATATTGGAATGTATTCTTTGCCTGTAAACTAGCTCTTGGACCAGTATCACAAAATATGCCATGCTTTAGTCTTTTTTAAGCTGTTACAACAGAAATAATAGAACGTAGAAACAACAATTAGAAAGCCCCCTGTACGCAGCGTTTAATAAGTGAAATCTGTAAGCGTTCTCAAATCATCACATTATTTATCTACAGAAACATACCCAAATACGCCAGGCTGTTTCTTTAAGCAAACCAATTAACTGTGATTCATTATAATAAACAACTTTCGGGCCAGGGAGGTTCGGGGGGGGGGGGGGGTTCGAAAGAACCCTCCTTTTTGCTGGGAAACCGTTCTCTCTGGGTAATATTTTATATAGGTACATGAAAGTTAAAAGTTGTAAGGTCCAATCTTTCAAAAAAAAAAAAAAAAAAAAAAAATGCTGGCCACAGGCGGGTGCTTACGTTTAGACATTTGAGGTAGGGTACACGTGGGACTAGAAATCGTTAAGGAATAGGAGCAATCAGATGATGTTGAGAATGTTTTTCATCTTCTTAATGAATGAGCATGTTTTGTAAAATGATGTATGAATAATTTATACTCATGCACCGATCATTAAGTGGATTGCGCCAGAATGGATACAATTCATACGGGTGATTTTATTTATATCTTGTTTTACCCCCATTAGGGGAATCAGGTTAATACGTGTAAGGTAGATTATTCACTGAAGTATGTGATCAACTCCCAGTTTGATATCCCCCTTGATGCTGTGCTGATTAATTCCGAACGTTAAAACCATGGACATGCAATTAGGTGAACAAAATGAGTCATACAGAGACTCTGTTGGTGCCGGAGATTAGAAAGAGAATGAATACGTAATTCTGTCTCTTGCCACACCCTGCGCTATTTTGATGAAAACGGTATTAGCTTCATCCCTGGAGGAAGTACTCGATTTAATTGCGATTACCCGTCGAAGTCAATTAGTGGGGGTTTCGTATTCTATCTGTGACCGCATTCAGTGGCGGTTTTAGCAGAACCCCGAAATAAAGCAGTCGGTTTGATTGCAATTAAGCGGTTATTTATTGGTTATGTTTTTCATGGCTTGTTACGCTGACCAGATATCAGAGGTTTTAGATTTAAAAGTCATGCTCTGCTTCAATTCTGGATAAAGGCATTTAAATATAGAAACTATTGAGCTAAAATATTGCCCGCTTTTATAAAAAGCGATTCAAGTGGCCTACTGTAGTCAGTGAGTTATCATTTTTGTCTTCATGTGAAAGGCATGTGTGTACAACATGCGACTTCATGCCGTTAATTGGCAAGATTTTTAGAAATCTCTGTAGAGTTACTTGACTATCTTTCGAGAGTTAAGTCAAATATGAGAGATATTTACATCTTAGCGAAAGGAATCGCGTTAAGCATTCCAAGTACTTTCAAACATCGCACCGTCTTTCATAATACAAGAATCGTAAGAGACCGTTTTCGATATGGTACACTACACTTTTTCACTCAATGACACATACATTGTACTTTAAATAATTCTGCCAGAACTTATCGGGACGTTGAGAAGCAATTTCCGGACGTTTCTATGGTAATTCAGTCGGGACAGTTCCGCTTAGCAGCATACAAATGGACATATTACATAAGCCCCATAGTTAGTATTATTGCTGTCTCACTTGTGCCATCTGTGCAGTAGTAGTGCGAGTGGGCGTTGGTTTGGTAACTTACGGACGTTATTCGCCTAGGGCCGTTATACAGCAAAACTCTTGAAGGGATTACAACTGTACGCTTTGGCAAAAAAAAAAAAATAAATAAATAAATAAATAAATAAATAAATAAATAAATAAATAAATAAATAATAACAACAACAACAACAACAACAACAACAACAATAATAATAATAATAAATAAATAAATAAATAAATAAAATGGATTTTCCTGGGTTAAACGACGATTTTCCTAAACTTACCAATGCTTAATGAATCCATTCCGACATTCAAAGTTTATGTTTTTTTCTTAAGAGGTTATGACGGAGGAGACATCTACGAAGGTCTACGTGGTCTGACTGCAAGCACAGAATAATTGCCATAACCGTCGTTTTGGCGGTAAAATAGAAATGATTATATTCCAGTGTGTTGTTTACAGTGTGAAATATGAATCTCGTGCGAACAGTTGTTTTCTCTCTGAACAACAAAGAAAAAACAATTAAAAAAATACTGGAAAGAGGAAACAAGTAATTAGTTACAAAATAACTGATAAATCTGCCCCTTTTATTTAAATACATGTGGCCCCCAAAAGAGACACATACATTGCTACATACATTTTAGAAGTATCTTCTATCCACTTGATTTGAGCATGTCCTTTAATATAAACCACGGCTTCCGTTTTAAGAATTATAATATTTACAGCATTTCTTACATTTGGAACGAATATCACCAAAAAATGGTGTTTTTTAAAATTAAAACTAAGGTCAGTTCCCTAAGGCGGAGATGACGGTCTCCCCCTGCATGCCACATTAGACGACCAGTCACAGCGATCTCTGGCCTCGGAATACAGCAGGCCATTGGGGCACGTTCTATGTCTGTAGATGAGATAATTTTCACACGATAAGAACTCTGCACAGTTAGTTGGCTCCTCAAAGTTGCCATTGGGATGGTCGCAAAGGGGGTCAGCTGGAAGACAAGATCAGTCGTAAGGTTAATGTTTCACGTGTTTTTTTCTTTTTTTTTTTTTTTTTCAGAATGCAAATGCTAAAAGTGTTTGTTAATGAAAAAAGAGCCATGCATTTACAATCGTTTTATGAAAAGTTCTCAGTCAAAGTTGCTAATACCACACTCCTTCAGACAAATAGGTATATTGATTAACATACAGACTTGACATTTAATATGGAATATTTCAGTTTCGAAGGTATACCTAGGTAAAAATACGTTTTCTTTTCAAAATACTCCGATCTCATATAAGATTTATGAATGTAAAAGTGTGCAGTCAGGTGTGTCACTACCAATTAACTGACTTTCATGCCTGTTGCGCTGCTACATTATGTAATTTGCAGTGATTTAATTGGGTAGTGTTCCTTTGGGCGNCAAAGACCAATTACAAATTCAATCAGCTAAATGCACAATAAGCAGTGATCTCGGAAGAACGCGTTTCCGGATCACTTGAAATGAACGCACGCTGCATTACTAATGTTAAACTCGGCAGAGACGCTGTTTGTAACAGGACAATCTGGTATGTTCTTGACATGAGATACAGGTTTAAGGCGCAGTTAGGACACAAAGGGGGGAATTGTGTATTAGTAATTTTAACAAAGTAGACTGTTTTCACGATGTACTAGGTTTCTGTGATTATGGGATTCTATGAATATTTGCCAGCATAACGGGAGAAAGTACGTGTATGCAAACCATATGAAAACACAGGCGAAACATTTTATAACTACAATAGATCGTGCATGCATTTAGGTCTATGAAATAACTACTCCCTGCGGCTTGTAAAGTGATTGATTTTTATTTTTTAGTAAATTAGTTAAATTATATATATATATATATATATATATATATATATATATATATATATATATATATATATATATATATATATATATATATAAACTCAGTTGTTTTCGAGCTCGAGCTTCAAATTTGTACACACGAATGTCCATATTAAGGACGTTTTCTCAAGTGTGCAGCAATGTACATTTAGCATATTGAAAGTCCTGTATCCTTAAATTGTACCTGAAAATAACTACGGAAATTAAGATTTGCCGTTTGCAATGGGCACAGTGAAATTGTACTGATGACAGCCTTGTAATGTTCATATAGGAACGACGAGAGAGAGCAGCGTTCTAGGAATGTCACAGTCGTTCACGAGGAAAGGGTAGGTGATGACACCGTTAACATTTAAAGGGCAAAGAATGACACATCGTTTACAGAAACAGTATCCGTTCGTGCAAGGAATTATTTAGTTATGGTTTACCACGTTGAATGTGATGGATGAATTAGTGTTAGACTAATTAGAGGAACGCTGATGTTGACGTTAGAATTCTTTTAAGAATGTTCCTGGATGCTCCCATGGGAACTGTTCTGTGACGCGGTGACATACCACAGGCCACGACAGCCGCACACCCACACGTGAGTTCTTGGAAACAAAAACAAACTTTGACGCGGAAAACACAGACTAGCTTCATGTCAGGGTTCTAAATCTGAGCTTTTTGGCGCAAGAAGCAATTATACAAATAGGACATAAGATAAACGTTCTCAATTGATGCGGAGAAAGGCATCAGATAATGTATTAGTGTGACAGTAGTGGGTTTGAGGAAGAGTACAAAACTTGCTATCTCAAACAGCGTGAATAGATTCGACTTGTACGAACGTCCCTGGGAGAGAAAGAAGAGAACGCGTTGTTATCATTTGGGAATTATCAGATATCTCATTTTCAGTCTTCAGTTGATGACTAAAAGAACAGCTCCGTGGTATAAGGTGCGATTAGTCAAATCTACGAGTCAGGTAGCCTGCCGGGTTTCGTCAGTTCTGGATTGTAAGGTAGACGAAAACTAGGCGACTGTTGGACAAATCGAGTATTAGTGAAAGGTGTTGGAGAAAAAAAAGACAAAGAATTTCGGTCACTTTAGAGAAAACAGAGAGGAAGTTAAAACCGTGGGAATGATGGAGTTGAACGTCTCGGTGTTTTCTAACCAGACAAATACGTCAGAGGAGGCGGAGGAGCTGTATGCCCAACTGCTTGCCTTTGCGCGCGTGGCAATGGTACCGACGTCTTTCATAGGCCTCGTTGGTAATATCTTGAACCTGATCATTCTGAACAGAGCTGCTGTGAAAGACTTGTCCGTTTCAGTTTACCTCACCGGGCTAGCCATTGGAGATTTGCTGTACTGTTTGGACATTTTCCGTTGGTACCTTGAGTGGTCCGGGATCCTACCACAGCATTATAACTACGACATGTACTGTAAAACAATGAACTTTATTGGCTATTTTTCGACGGGTTTGTCGCATTGGATGATATTCTGCGTGTCTTTGGAGAGAATGATTATGGTGACCTTCCCTTTCAAGGCGAAGTCGTTATGTACGGTGCCCAAGGCGCGCGCGGTCGTCTGTTTTTTCGCCCTAACAATGGCGTCTTGTGTCTCCATCAACTTTGTTTTCGTTACACAGATTCACGGAGTTGACGACACTTGGATATGCTGGACTAGAAATGAAGACACTTTAGGAAATTTGCTGTTTAATATCTTCCGACTCATCTTCGAATTGCCACCTGTGGTTTTCGTCCTCGTGCTCAACTTTGTCACCATTGTGTTTTTCTTTCGAAGCAGAGCCAAGTCGACGTTAGCGTCCAGTTCTATGAAGGTCTCCCACAGAACGACGGATTATGAAAGGAAACTCACAGTAACCCTCACGGCTACGGGACTTGTGTTCGTAATTCTAGAGCTACCTTATCTGATAATGCTGCTGCTTACGCATCTCTATGGCAACGGCCCAAAACTGATCGCAGTTTCAAATATCTGCAAGCTTCTCAGCGGCATCGACCATGCTTGTAACTTCTTTATATACATCTTAGGAGCGCCCCTGATGAGGAGGGAGTTTACCGCAATGATGCGGAAGATTTGTACCAAACGCCAAGCCGAGGCTACGTCTCCTCCCGTGACCAAGTCGAGGCAGACGTCGCCTAGCCGGCCATCACCGTCCAGTGACGGTCAAGAAAACGATAGCACAGATATGACGCTTTATTCCATCACACCGATTCCTTAGAATGTGTAATGATATATTACAACATTATTTATGGTTGTTATCTTAGTGTAAAATGTGTTTCGTTTGGACAAGAAACGATTTCAGGAGATACGTCATTAAAACCAGGCTATGATAAATAATTTTGACTAAAGACCTTGTTATATTTCTTAATTCAATTACAACGTTGGAATGGCCTGTTTTTTCATCTATGCAGGTGGACAAACTTCCCTTACGAGGACTTTTTCTACATTTACATACAGTTTGATGTTATCACCATTTGAATTCTTCAATGTTGTGTGGCGTGTAGCATTGTAAACAGCGGAATCTAAAGCAATGGAACAATGAACGGTTTATCAAAGACGTTAGCATAAAACTTTGACTTAGATCATTTAAGTTTACAATGCATGGGAATACGTGGGAAAATTGGCATTTTTGTATTTTTTAGGAAAACTACATGTAGACACAAATTTTGGATTAATTTGTCAGGAAAGCTTGTCTACTTTGTAACATGTTTTTTTTTTTTAAACGTGATAATTCGATCTAGTCAGCGTTGTGTAAAATCTTTTTATTGTTCAAATGTTTCATACATTGTTACATATTCAAAAAATAATGTAGCTGAAATTTCAAACGATTGAAGATAGAAACAACATAATTGCAATAACTTTGCATTCGATAATATAACACCCAAACAATCGTGGTGATTTGCACTCATTTTTTAATCAAATCCAGAAATTGTTGATTGAGTTTACGTTTGTTGGGCAATTGATGTATTTTCTAATATTTTTGTTTTGTAGTAAATTATTAACATTTTTTCAGTGTGTGTTGATAATACCACTGTAGTCACCTGTGACACAGACAAAGTTTGACTAAGGGAGGGGGCGAAAGGATAGATATATACAATAATAAATGAGGACAAAATAACGTACCAGTTATAACACGAGTCGTCCACTATATGCGGCATACAAGAGCGTAATTATATCGAGGCGCAATTGTAACTGACTTATACCACTGTTGGCGCTTCGAACAACAGGATAAACGCACCGAAAATACAGGCTAGCCTGTATGAGAACTAAATGTGCAATTATCCTATTGTTTGAAACGCCAGCCTCGGTATAATGTAATAGATAGATCACCGGAAAGGATATTTTATGGTTTATCTAGAGAACTGTTTAATAATTTTTGCGAACTGATCAACTACATAACCTAGTCCAGACGTTCGCCAGCACATGGAAACTGCCATATTACCTCCTAAATTCAATCTTCCAGTATCATTGTCTCATTGTCAGGCAATAGTCTCTCTGGGAGTGAGCTAATGTCAACGTTATCTGGCAACCGAAAGCAATGGCATGTTCCGAAAACCAAGATTGATTTTGTGGCGAGAGTGAAACAATGTACTTGCAGTTTGGAAATTTAACCGGCAAGATTGCCTTATTGCCTGTGTTCCTATCACTCGGGCATCTGCTTGCGAGGCTTTGCCTGACCATATATACAACATTACAGGACTTGAAGACCCAATCAAGGTTCCCATAGCAACCAACGTATGATGTAACTTTCGCGGTTAGTTGTGGGGTAATGATCTAATTGAGTTATGGAATCTCACAAGGTCGGCAACAGAATTTATTAAAGTACAGTATTATGTGGATATTGGAGTGTATTCTTTGCCTGTAAACTAGCTCTTGGACCAGTATCAAAAATTAAGCCATACTTTAGTCTTTTTTAAGCTGTTACAACAGAAATAATAGAACGTAGAAACAACAATAAGAAAGAACCCTGTACGCAGCGTATAATAAGTGAAAATCTGTATGCGTTCTCAAATCTATTTCTGTTTTCTACAGGAAGTGATCATTACATTATTTATCTAGAGAAACATACCCAAATACCCCAGGCTGTTTTTTGAAGCAAACCAATTAGCTGTGATTCATTATAATAAACAACTTTCTGGCCAGGGAGGTTCGGGGGGTTCGAAAGAACCCTCCTTTTTGCTGGGAAACCGTTCTGTCTGGGTAGAATTTTATATAGGTACGTGAAAGTTTAAAGGTAAAAGGTACAGTTTTTCCAAAAAAAAAAAAAAAAAATTGCTGGCCACAGGCCGGTGCTTACGTTTAGATATTTGAGGTAGGGCACACGTGGGACTAGAAATCGTTAAGGAATAGGATCAACCAGATGATGTTGAGAATGTTTTTCATCTTCTTAATGAATGAGCATGTTTTGTAAAATGATGTATGAATAATTTATACTCATTCACCGATCATTAAGTGGATTGCGCCAGAATGGATACAATTCATACGGGTGATTTTATTTATATCTTGTTTTACCTCATTAGGGGAATCAGGTTAATACGTGTAAGGTAGATTATTCACTGAAATATGTGATCAACTCCCGGTTTGATATCCCCCTTGCTGCTGTGTTGATTAATTCCGAACGTTAAAACCATGGACATGCAATTAGGTGAACAAACTGAGTCATATAGAGACTCTGTTGGTGCCGGAGATTAGAAAGAGAATGATACGTAATTCTGTCTCTTGCCACACCCTGCGCTATTTTGATGAAAACGGTATTAGCTTCATCCCTGGAGGAAGTACTCGATTTAATTGCGATTACCCGTCGAAGTCAATTAGTGGGGGTTTCGTATTTTATCTGTGACCGCATTCAGTAGCGGTTTTAGCAGAACCCCGAAATAAAGCAGTCGGTTTGATTGCAATTAAGCGGTTATTTATTGGTTATGTTTTTCATGGCTTGTTACGCTGACCAGATATCAGAGGTTTTAGATTTAAAAGTCATGCTCTGCTTCAATTCTGGATAAAGGCATTTAAATATAGAAACTGTTGAGCTAAAATATTGCCCGCTTTTATAAAAAGCGATTCAAGTGGCCTACTGTAGTCAGTGAGTTATCATTTTTGTCTTCATGTGAAAGGCATGTGTGTACAGCATGCGACTCCATGCCGTTAATTAGCAAGATTTCTTGAAATCTCTGTAGAGTTACTTGACTATCTCTCGAGAGTTAAGTCAAATATGGGAGATATTTACATCTTAGCGAAAGGAATCGCGTTAAGTATTTCAAAGTACTTTCAAACACATCGCACCGTCTTTCATAATACAAGAATCGTAAGAGACCGTTTTAGATATGGTACACTACACTTTTTCACTCAATGACACATACATTGTACTTTAAATAATTCTGCCAGAACTTATCGGGACGTTGAGAAGCAATTTCCGGACGTTTCTATGGTAATTCAGTCGGGACAGTTCCGCTTAGCAGCATACAAATGGACATATTACATAAGCCCCATAGTTAGTATTATTGCTGTCTCACTTGTGCCACCTGTGCAGTAGTAGTGCGAGTGGGCGTTGGTTTGGTAACTTACGGACGTTATTCGCCTAGGGCCGTTATACAGCAAAACTTTAAGTTTCTCTTGAAGGGATAACAACTGTTCGCTTTGGCAAAAAAAAAAAAAAATAAATAAATAAATAAATAAATAATAATGATAATAAATAAAAAAATAATAATAATAAATTAATTAATTAATATAAAACAGATTTTCCTGGGTTAAACGACGATTTTCCTAAACTTACCAATGTTTAATGAATCCATTCCGACATTCAAAGTTTATGTTTTTTTCTTTAGAGGTTATGACGGAATAGACATCTACGAAGGTCTACGTGGTCTGACTGCAAGCACATAATAATTGCGATAACCGTCGTTTTGGCGGTAAAATAGAAATGATTATATTCCAGTGTGTTGTTTACAGTGTGAAATATGAATCTCGTGCGAACAGTTGTTTTCTCTCTGAACAACAAAGAAAAAACAATTAAAAAATACTGGAAAGAGGAAACAAGTAATTAGTTACAAAATAACTGATAAATCTGCCCCTTTTATTTAAATACATGTGGCCCCCAAAAGAGACACATACATTGCTACATACATTTTAGAAGTATCTTCTATCCACTTGATTTTAGCATGTCCTTTAATATAAACCACGGCTTCCGTTTTAAGAATTATAATATTTACAGCATTTCTTACATTTGGAACAAATATCACCAAAAAATGGTGTTTTTTAAAATTAAAGCTAAGGTCAGTTCCCTAAGGCGGAGATGACGGTCTTCCCCCGCATGCCACATTAGACGACCAGTCACAGCGATCTCTGGCCTCGGAATACAGCAGGCCATTGGGGCACGTTCTATGTCTGTAGATGAGGTAATTTTCACACGATAAGAACTCTGCACAGTTAGTTGGCTCCTCAAAGTTGCCATTGGGATGGTCGCAGAGGGGGTCAGCTGGAAGACAAGATCAGTCGTAAGGTTAATGTTTCACGTGTTTTTTTCTGTTTTTTTTTTTTTTTCAGAATGCAAATGCTAAAAGTGTTTGTTAATGAAAAAAGAGCCATGCATTTGCAATCGTTTTATGAAAGGTTCTCAGTCAAAGTTGCTAATACCACACTTCTTCAGACAAATAGGTATATTGATTAACATATCATTATCAATAAGAAAAGCAATGGGTATAAATCCTTAGAGTTACATATAAGAAAACGTGCACACTTGCGCTGGTCGAGCATGACAAAGTAACACCGAAAGTACTATGAAATCAAACTTCGTGAGCTGCATTTTAACCAATAATAATAATAATAATAAACAAACAAAAATGACTTGTCGGAAGTAATAATAATAATAAATAACATAAAATTCTCACCAAACTTCGCTCTTCCACCGCAGTCGACGTCTTCTGCTTTCTCGCACTCCTTGGTATCATTATTAAAGAGCAGTCCTGCAGGACAGACGAAGTTAAACAGCGTGTTTTGGCTACAGACCACAAACCCGCCACAGTTGTCCATGTCCGCGTACACTCCCTCCTCGCAAATAGGGGGTTCTGGAATTGAACGTAAGCAAAACATTCTTATTACGTCATGATGATGACATGCCTATGTTGTGACGTCGAAATGATGTCAGTATGGCGTTGCGTGCTTGCTGGATACGTGTTTGAATTGTTAACATTGAGATTAAACAGGAAATAGAGCAGGCTACGCTCATTATTTCTACGCACAAATCACGTGTATAAAGAAGCAAACTGAACATAACGATCAATGATTTAGTGGCATAAGGTGTCGAATGAAAATCATCAAGCGTGCAAATATTGTTAAATTTGGGCAGTTATTCTATCTTTAAACAATCCTAGATAAACTTTCAAATCAGAGTGTTATGACTCCTCTGTGATCATTGACACATATTGGTAATTATTATTATTATTATTATTATAAATACACGAACTAATACGTAAAAAAACTCACTGGTGGGCGGTACAATCCTGGAGCAGTTGGCCAGGGTCTCGTTGATGCAGTGTCCAGCCTCTAGGTCCCAAGCCTGGTCGTCTGGACACGGCTGGACGGAGATCACTTCTCCCATCACACACACGATAAACTTCCTGCAGTCGCTGTGGTGGGGGAAGATACCGTACGGGTGGTAGCATTTGGCAGCCTCTGTAAGGAGAAATTAATAACTGCGGTGGAGGTTGGCTTTTTCAAACGATGGGGGGTTAAATATCCCAAGAGGCACGTGATATGATGTGACGTCAACAGAATGTCAAAAGTGACGTCACGATGGTGTTTACCTTCTGAAAAGTAGGCCTAAGTCAAATTTCTTGAAACCAAAGGGAGTTAAACGACTTTTTATTATTAATATCATCACTGATGATATTATTATTATTATTACCGTCTTTAACGCACGTCCTCTCGTCGTAGTCCAGGCGGTACCCCACTCCACACGAGCAGTAAAAGGAACCCGCGATATTAGTACAGTAGGTCGAACAGCCGCCGTTCAGCGTCTCACACTCGTTAATATCTGAAGAAGAGAACAACTAATGCTACGTTTTTCTCATAATCGTGTATGCAAAAATACAGAGAAAAATTATAATTGCTCTACAAATTACAGTACTTTCCCACTTCAAATTTCGATGTTTCACCTCGACAAATTCCAACATTTTACCTCTAATCAAATCTCAATATTTTACCTCTACAGGTCAGTTTATCTGGCTGCAGTAGAAATCCCGGCTTACAGCTACAGATGTAGGACCCCGGGGTGTTTGTACAGTCCTGGGAACACTGGTGAGTCCCCGTAGTACACTCATTAAAATCTGCGGAAAAAGTTTCAAATGTTTATACAATAATGTGCAAAACTGGCGCCTGTGCTGCCACCTCAACGTTGCAAACAAACAAGAACCAAAATTATAAAACCGTAACTACTAATATATTTTCAACAGGAATGGAAGTATTGAAAAGCATAGTCTAAACTGACACATACATAAAATATTGTGTACCATGTAATTTGCTAATGAAAGCATTCATATTTCAGTCAGTAACCCAGACCCTTCTTTGCTGACATCAGCACAAAATATTCTGATAGACTTTTAAGCACATAATAATAATAATAATCATAAGAAGAAGAAAGATAATAATAATAATAAGAACAACAACAAAAACAACAACAACAGCTCTCATGATCACGCGTGAAAGCTGGAGAACTCACCGAAACAAGCCAGTCCGTCTGCCTGGAGCTGGTAGCCGGTGTAACAACTACAGAAATACCCTCCCGGCTGGTTGTTACATACCTGGGAACAGTTATGAGTGCCCTTGGTACACTCGTTGATATCTTGAGAAGAAAAAAAAACTAGGATTACATAACCATGAAGGTTATAACGCTTGGATACGAAACGTAGAGCGGGGTTTGGAAATTTTCGCTACATAAGAATTCAGAATAAAAAAATAAGATAAAAAATTGATTGGGTTTGGAGCACTTTTACACTTTTACATACACAAATCTTTTACAAATGTAAAACTAAATTTAAATAGTTTACTTAATTTGTATTCCAAGCGCGCGCTTGTGTGTGTATGAGAGAGAGAGAGAGAGAGAGAGGGGGGGGGAGAGGAAGGCTGGGAGAGGAGGAGATACCTGTGCAATTTTTTTTGTCTGCCGCGAGTTGAAATCCAGAAGAGCAGCTGCACTGGAAAGACCCCACGGTGTTCTCACATAGCTGCTGACAGTCGTGTGACCCGCGGGCACATTCGTTCACATCTTATAGAATAATAATCATATAAAATCAACAAATAAACAATAATGAAACACATGTATCAGTAAATAAAGATAATAAAATATTCAGTTTAACTGAATTAAAAACACTGAATAAATAATTTAACAGTAATCTTTTTTTTCGTCGCAATAGTCTCAATACAAGTGATGCCAACACTTGATAAGAATCACATGTGAAACTGTATTATACCTAAATAATTGTCCCCATGGAGAGAAATAACGCTGTCACAACAAGCTCTTACATAATGACGTCAGGCACAGATAAAATACCATTTAAAAAATATAACTGAGACTTCTTCTTAATATGAATTGAAAAGCAGAAATAGACACACGAAAGCTCCTAACTGTTTCTATTGATGTCTCACCCTGACATGAAAACCCGTCCTCCATTAGCTGGAAGCCCATGTGACATCCGCAGGAGTAGGATCCAGCGTGGTTGAAGCAGTCATGGGCACAGTTATCCTTGCCTAACGCACATTCGTCAATATCTAGAAAATATTAACATGTGACAGATCCTAATTGTTATGAGGTATTTATTTGAATTTTTGAACAATATAAGTCATTTATTTCATACTGTCTTTCAAAAAATTGCCTTTAAGATTATCGGTGTAATGCATACTTTCAAAGCCAATTGTTTTTATTATGCATATAACTCGGGCCAGTAGCGGGGTGGGGGAGGCTCAAAAGAACCGCCCTTTTTTGCCTGGAAAAGGTCCCCTCTGGGTGAAAATTTATCTAGTTACACGAAAGTTTCATTGCGGAAGGTTCACTTTTTCAGAAAAATGAACCCCCTTTTTTAAATTGCTGTCTACGAGCAGGTAACTTTACTTACGTTAATTATAATTGACTATAATAATATAAATCTTTCCATTTTCTTTGTTTTCACATTATGGCTGCAGAGCTTCGATGTCTTGGTTGTAAGATTAGATAAACTATCAATATCAAAGTTAACACATGCCGTACCGTTACACGCCCTGCCATCAGGGTCTAGTTTGTAACCAAGGAAGCAGGAGCAGATATAGGAGCCCTCTACGTTATTACAATCCTGCTCACACTCTGCTGTCCTGCTGGCACATTCATCAATGTCTGGATAATAATAATAATAATAATAATAATAATAATAATAATAATAATAATTGCACATATAACTGTTTGTCAAAAGATAAAAACAAACGAAGAAATAATGAATGGAATGCACAAATAAAATATTTGATTATTACACATTATTCATTATATAAATGTACATCAAATTAAAACTGAAATAAAAAATAGAATGCACATGGTAATTTTTTTTGACTATTATATATTATATACATTATTTAACACCTTACCTCTACAGGTGTATCCGTCAGCGTTCAGCTGGTACCCCAGGGGACAGTTACACCTGTACGACCCCTCTGTGTTAAAACAACCAAACTCCCAGCTACAACCATGGGTACGGGCTATACATTCATCGATATCTGTAACATACAGTTCAATAAAGCCGTGAGCACGGGCCAAACATTCATCGATATCTGTAGCACACAGTTAAAAAAAATCTAATTAAAGCTGGGGTTAAATGCCTGGGCGGATTTCTCAAACTTTGTTGTCAGGTTTTATTCGTTTATCATATTGTCTATACATTTTCACGTTAAATAAAACAATAAAATAATAGAAATAATAATAAAAAAAACGAACCTCTGTGTTATTTGTATGCGCCTATTTCTAATTTTTTAACCTCCGCCAAGTTTCCGTTAGTTTATTTGTGAATTTGTCTGTCTGTTTGCGACATTATAGGGAAATTTATGGGCAGATTTTGAAGATAATATCAGGATAGGTTACAAATAGACAAACTTAAAAGTGATTAGTTTTTGGTGATGATCTATTAAATTATAAGAGATTATAAGTTGATAATTTTTCGGGGCGGAGGTCTTCGCTCCCCTTCGTATTTTAGTGGTTTGTGTTGACATAAGACTAAGACTAAAATACATCAAATTAAAGATTAAATAAAAAAGTCACCTCTGCAAGTCCTGAGGTCTGGGTTCAGCTTATATCCGGGTCTGCAGGCACATTGATAGGAACCAATGGTGTTCATACACACCTGTTGACACGTGTGAGCCATCGTAGTGCACTCGTTCATGTCTGCAATACAATGGTAGACGGCGTTAGTGATAAATAATAAGGATTGGTGGTTTACTTAATTAAAACATAAGATTAAAAACGTGCATAACGAAAGATAGAAACAGCTTACATTAGCACGTATTAAAGTACTCATGGGGAAATAAGGTACTTCTCTCTCACAGACAAACACACGCACACGCACACGCACACAAACACACTCTCTCTCTCTCTCTCTCTCTCTCTCTCTCTCAAATACACACACACACACACACACACACACACACACACACACACACACACCTGTACATGTTCTGCCGTCAGCTAACAGCGTATATCCATCATTACAGTCACATGTGTAGGAGCCCGGGGTGTCGTAACACAGCTGGTTACAGTTGTGTCTCCCAGTCAGACACTCGTTCTCATCTGGAGATATATAAACATTTATGAATAATAATAATAATAATAATAATAATAATAATAATAATAATAATAATAATTGTTAATACAGAAAATACTTATTTTAACTGAAATTGTTGCAAGAAAATTAGAACTAAGTAAGGGGAATTTTTTGGGAAATTATAAGAGCACATTTCTAACATTTTTAATGTTCACAGAGACAAAACATACGAATTTAAGTCACGATATGGCGTCTGTTTTAACGGAGACCTGTTAATATGGCGCTTTAATTACTTTCGGGAAAAAATGTCAACACATTTGAAAATATCAGAATGGCGACAAAGGAGTCACTCAGTATAGGTAAGTTTTTTTATTTAAAATTCTTGACATCACGATTACGAGAACATAAGCACTTACCACAACTTCTACCGTCCACTAACAGCGTGTAACCATGGTTACAAGAGCACTCGTACGACCCCTGGGTGTTAGAACAGATTTGTTGACAGTGGTGTTGCTTCAGGGCACACTCGTCAATGTCTACAAATAAATAAATAAATAAATAAATAAATAAATAAATAGATAAATAAATAAATAAATAAATAGATGAACAAATAAAAAATATTATCAATTTATGTACTGTTCCTCATTTAGAGATGTAAAATTGATTGTGAAAATTGTTTTGTTACAAATTACAAAATAAATATATGTTTAAACAAACAAACAAACAAACAATAAATAAATGAATAAATAAATAAATAAATTCATGCACTATTCCTTTGAAAGAGATATCATTGTGATTGTAAAAGTTGTTTTGTTTGATTTTATCTGTGGCTACTTTTGAGATATCATGGCCCATACGGTACGATGGAACTTACCAAAGCATGTCTTGTTATCGGAGGACAGTTTGTACCCATTGTCACAGTAGCAGTAAAAACTGCCCTGGGTATTGGTACACTTGTGTTCACACCCGCCATTATCAGAGAGACACTCATTCACATCTAAAAAAGAAAAAAAAAACTTCTGTATTCGCTCTTGTGCAGATTTGCTTTTTACAATTTTCTTAATTGCACGATTTTATTTTTCAAAAGCACTTCACCTTCACCCATATTTGACACACAGCATTATTGTCTGTCAATGCCCTTTAGTATTTTATTATCAGTAAATAAGGATATTTTCGCCCGCAAATAACGAGATTCGCTGAAAAATAACGTCATACAACGCGCACAGTTGTCATTAATTAACATTTAAGTATCGCAGCAATACTTTACTCAACACTGTTCAAATCTGTGTCTGAGTGCATCTAACTCGCGTTTCTCTTATTTCCTATCACTGAATACCTTCACACTGGAGACCGCCTTCTTTAAGCCGAAAGCCAACCAAGCAGCTACACTGGAACGAGCCGATGGTATTAGTACAGAAATGGTGGCAACCGCCTTTGTTTACAGCGCACTCATTCACATCTGTAATAAATAAATAAATAAATAAATAAATAAATAAATAAATGCATAGGCGTATTTTCAAACTTTTTAAAACGTTTAACGTTCCTTTAAAATTGAGCCTCGTTAAATAAACTGTTCAAAGAAGTTAATTTTTAAAGTCGAAGTGAGATGTTCAAGAATAAACGCGTTCCATACATCCTGAAATTCATCAAAAAGTAAATAAAATAAGAGTACGAACAAGCAAAAGGAAGGCAAGAAAAGGATAAATAACTCTGTACATAGAATATGTATGTATGAAAATTAACACGGTTGAAAACATGTACATTTATATGGTTCTTTGTGCTATTCCAATAAAATAATTAATTAATAAACTGAATATAGAAATATTCTAGAAGCCATACCACTACACTTGGTGTCATCTAGAAGACTGATGACGTAACCATGGCGACAGTGACACTTTCTTGACCCGGGAACGTTGACACATTCCTGCTCACAACCACCATTGTCAGTGAGACACTCGTTTATATCTGAAATCACGAAGTAAAGTGGAATAGGGCGAGTTTTACAAAAATGGAAAGGAGTTTAACTGGACTTGTTTATAGTTGCTTTTATGGTTTAGTCACTGGTATATGAATATGTTCTAACGCATTTGTTTTTCGTCCTGATTATCAAACATTGGATTCATTTTCGTCTGGCAAGATTAGTGCACGGTCAAAATACAAAATGTATTTTGTATAGCTTTGCATAGTTGTTATAAACATGTTATGATTAGAGTAGAGAGCCTGTAAATCGTAACCTGTTCACATTTTAGTGCTCAATAAAGATAATAAAAGTTGTGTTAATTTTCAAAACGCCCTCCATTTTCTCTATGGTCTGAACTCCTCCTAAAAACCACCCATTCCCACACATTATATGCACTCTGACTAATTGGAGTATACGCATCATTATGAAATGTGGCACCGTGGGTATTAATATTACTAATATAGTGTAATAATAAGAAGCATAAAAGACACTACCTTAGCAATAATAACACACGTATATATATTTAATTGACCCCCTATGGGACGCCGGGGAGTTCCTTATATTATGAAGACAGCCCGTTACCTTCACATGTCATGTTATCCCCGGTAAGTCTATACCCCACGGCACAGCTGCACTCGTAAGAACCGTACGTGTTGGTACAGTTATGGTCGCAGCCATCTTGGTTTAGCTCGCATTCATCAACATCTGAAATGTGTGTGTAATGTGTAGAGTTATTTGGAGAAAAGACAAGAAAAGAGATGTATTTATTTACTTATTGAAATATAATGTTCAAGATCCGTTGAGAATTTTGATTTCGAAAAATGTGTTAATTTTCTTTCATTTTAAATTACGAAAAATGCGGCAAATGGGCATTGTTTTATAATATAATATAATATAATATAATATAATATAATATAATATAATTACCTGAGCAGTTTAGGCCATTGGGATGCAGAGTGAAGCCTGTCACGCATGTGCAGATGTAGGAATCAAATGTATCGATACAGTTCTGCTGACACATGTGAAACCCAGCCTCACATTCGTCAAATGCTGAAATTATAATTATAAACTGGTCTATTCTAAGACCTGGCCGTCAGTATGCACATTGACGTCGTTTGATTGATTTTGTTCTAAAAGACAGGGCTGACGAATCTTAGGGTCTGTGTAATAGAGAGCCCACCCTCCATTTAATAATATAGGTTAGGGTTAGCCTGACGTACTGTAAGTAAATAGAATTCTAGAACGAGGTTCAATAACCTGTGGAAATTATTGGGAACAAGGCTCACTGTCACGTGACACTGGTAAAAGGGTCATGTGCCTCGTGTTACAAAACCCTCCCTAATTATTATCCAAGGCTTCTAAAATATCTTGCAGCTGTGCCGACAACTTGTTTTACGTGCCTTATATATTATAGCAGAAGATTGTAGAAAAAGGTTAGCTACCCCCTGTACATGTATAATCTCAGTAATTAAAATTATCAATCAGTAAAATCTTTATTTACTTGTCTTATTGCACGTCTTGCCGTCCGCCAGGAGTGCAAACCCATGAGTGCACGCACACTGATACGAGCCCGGGTCGTTGATACATATTTGTTCGCAACCACCGTTATTAACTGCACATTCGTCGTTATCTGAAGATCATGAAGTTATCATTAAATACATTAGTTAATACAAAAACATTGAAATTACCGGGGCGCTTTCACAAAATAAATAAATAAATAAATAAATAAATAAATAAATAAAAATAAAAAATAAAAAAGCGTCAGCTCGAAAGATGTTTTGAACCTCTAGACCAAACTTTTCATCCTGTTCCAGACTTCAAGACAAATTCAAGGTAAGTGTTTATCTAAGATATTAGTTATGTTGACACTGATATGAAACAGGCATTGCTAATGCAATGTAAAAACATGCTTGGAATCTTTTCTTAGTGTGAAACTTATCTTACTAACAACCATTTTTTTTACTTTCAGTTACTTTAAATTATTTTCAAAATGTGAATAAATAAATAAATAAATAAATAAATAAATAAATAAATAAATAAATATTAATAGATGAACTGCTATAATTAAAATGAAGAAAATAATTCTTGTAAATATTGTGAATCTTGTGAATATTGACAGATAAACAGATGCATCAATTCAATAGGACGACAGCCATCAGAGAGGCATACCCTTGCACTCTCTGCCGTCACTAAGCATGGTGAACCCTGGGAGACACACACAGTAGTAACTTCCGGGAGTGTTCACGCATGCGTGGTAACAACCACCGTTGTCATCAGCACATTCGTTGTTGTCTGAAATATAAGCATGGTGCATATTAATATTTTAATAATAATAATAATAATAATAATAATAATAATAATAATAATAATTAGATTATGATAATAGGCCTTATTCTCATGGCCATTTGGTATTGTGGAAGTGAGTTTTAACGATATATAAATTTGTATTTTAAAGGGAATATGAAATAACATCAAATAATATTAGAAACAGCCAAGTGCAGACACAAAAGCTTTAGCACCAGAGGCGTCCACGATGTAAAGGGGTACATTTCTTAAATAATTTATTACTGTTTTATACCAGAAGATCCAATAATAAGCATTATGCCGGTGACATGTTATTTGTTATACATTTCTAAATAAATCGCCATCATAATTCACTCACCTTGACACGTTCTGTTGTCCGCCAGCATACTAAAGCCGTTTAGACACTCACCTTGACGCGTTCTGTTGTCCGCCAGCATACTAAAGCCGTTTAGACACTCACCTTGACACGTTCTGTTGTCCGCCAGCATACTAAAGCCGTTTAGACACTC
>NW_019774670.1:75427-102028 GCF_001039355.2 Lingula anatina | reverse complement strand
TTGGTGTGACTGTGTGGGGGAGGGGGGGGGGGGAGGGGCATTCTACCAGAGCTCTCAGTCTGGCTAATTCATATCTGCAGGAGAAAAGTGCACAGAATTAATCTGCAGTCTTAATACAGGTAGGAGTGACACGTTGTGAAGTATGCATCAGAAGGCAGTGGAGGTGTGGAGGATTTATGTAAATCATTCATTTAATCTGAGTAAAATTGATTGTTGACAGTTCTAGGCCTATCTTAATTCTTCCTTGTCATAGGGACCATTCCCAGACCCTATCGTACTAACTGTGATCGATCTATCTCCGAGAGAATTCTTGCTAAATTGCAATCAACTTAAGCAGCTTGGATGTCTGGCACGCCTTGCGGCCTACCGAAGCTGCGAGGGCTTCAGGTTCAGTAGGCGTGCCAGACATCTTAGCCGCTTACGCATAAAGCAATTTAGCGAGAAACCCCTCGGAGATGGATCGATCCTGCCAGATCGATCTACTGCGGTAGGTATGGGAACCCAGTCTTACCCTGATTTTATGATAATTTTAAATAATTTACTTGAATTTATGACAGGCTATTTAAAAATACCTATAAACTTTCGTGTCTTGAAGTTCTTTGTGTGTAATTTTAATCTAAAAACAAGCTGTCTTCTGAATAGACGTCACTTAGAGCGCATTCTGAACAAACAGTTCTGCGGAGATTATAACAGAGTATAGCCATCAGTGGAGGTCACGTGGTCTGAAGACAAGCTCAGATATCAGAATAGGCCTTATTGCTATAACTACCGTTTTTGTGGTAAAAGAGAATATATGATATTTTTCTATGAGGTGTTCACAATGTTTTTATTGTGAAATATAGATCTCATACGAAGAGTTATTGTGATATCCCTATAAATGTCGCGTGTGGAGGTGGTGACACCATCAGTAGCTTAAAAGCGGTTTGCTTTTGAGTGGGGTCGGCCATACTTAGTCCGAGGATCAGTAATTCCGCGGATTATGTGTTCTGACTGCGCTCTAATAGGAACTGCTTGGAACACTCCGAGATACCGGACATAACGGGAGGATTCTTCAAGTATTGTCAAATATACTAAATAGGAAAGATATGCATTGAAATGTGTAGATTTTTCGCTAGAATTTTGCACCAATCAATAGTTCTTGGTCTATTGCTACCACCAAGAATTATTTTGTGGGTCTTAATATTTTTATCTGTAAATATAGACGGATAAATGCTAAATATTTTGAACATTTTATATTTTAATATCTACTGAAAATACCGTGTTTTTAAAGATAAAATAGTAGTTCTTCATATTTATTGCTCTACTTCTATTACAGGTCTCTTTAAAATGGAAGTGGCGTCCATCTCTGACACCTCAAGACCACGGCGGATTTCCCACGTATTTTAACTAAGGCCATCACAAACCATTTCCCTCCATGGCCATGAAGAGACGCTATAGAAAAATACTTCTTTCGCTCCTGGTCTACGTATTCTGTGCTACGTTCGCATTTCATTTCCGCAAAGAGATTTTCTCCGACATAATCCCGGCCATTTTGCACGACCTACAAATTTCAGTATTTGAGGACCAAGTTGGCGAGTGTGACGTCCCCCGTTTGGACCCCTATCATCCTAGTATTAAACACTTACTCAGGGAAAGTGCCCCTCTGGTGTGTGACGTGCCATGGTCACGTCCTCTGACTTACATCAAAGATGGATGTCTCTATGTTAATACCACGGAGATGAAGGTATGCTAGTCAGATGCAATATGTGAGAAATGTAATAATAATGATAATAATAGTATTAATTTTATGCTAGACAGAGAAATATCTGAAAAAAAAAATAATGATCAGGCCCGTAGCCAGGGGGGGTTCGGGGGGTTCGAAAGACCCCCCCCCTTTTTGTTGGAAAAAAGGTCCACTCTGGGTAAAATTTGACCTAGGTACATGGGGATTATATGGTAAAAGGTCCACTTTTTCAGAAAAAGAACCCCTCCTTTGAAATTGCTGGCCACGGGCCTGATGATAATGATGGTAATAGTAAATGTTTTTCAAAATTAACCATTTTTATCCGTGCCAAGCGGCTCTGTTGATCGTAGAATTTGTCTTCATTTTATTCTTCATATATTTTATTCTGCTAATATTTTATAAACTGGGGCCAATACAGGCGAGGTAGGTTCTATAGCGGACTATATTGCTGCTTTTTGTCCTTACGAAAAAGTATAGTTGCATTTTTTTCTCTAAAAACTCAGTCAATTAAATGCTAGTGTGGATCTTTTTCCAGTCTTCGTGGTTTGAACGTACTGAGACTTGCAGCTTTCAGTATATCAAAAGAGTCGACAATTCTGACTTCAAGGTTCACTTCGAGGATGAAATCAAATTTGATTTACATAAATGCCATCGGTTAAAAAGCGACGAAAACTTTGTGAAAGTCACGTGTTATGGCACGAAGAAAAATGACGTCACCTACACTAACTACCATGCTTACATCACAGATGAGTCAGACAGGTCCCAGATGACTGATAGTGACAGGTCTGTGAGGACTAATAACAGTGGAACTCAGGAAAGTGGAAAACTCGGGTCTGAAGGGATAAATGAAAGTGGGTCTAAGAGGACTTATGGAAAACGGAACTTATATTCAAATTATGGCGGCAAAACTGCTAAAACGAACGTTATATTATTTGGCATGGATTCCATGTCGCATTCAAATTTCATTCGACAATTTCCACGATCTCGCCAACGTCTACTTAGCTTTCCCAATTCAGTAACTTTTAATGGCTACAATAAAGTTGCGGACAACACCCTTCCAAACATTATAGCACTTCTCACAGGAAAAACGTACGAGGAGCTGACTTGGACCTTCGGAAAATATTTAGACCAGTTTTATCATTTTGATAACTTTCCTTTTATATGGAAGAACTTTGCGGAAAAGGGATTTCAGACATTTTATGCGGAAGATTTCCCGGGAAGCACTTTTACTACTGGTAGGATAGGTTTTATCTCGCCCCCTACAGACTACTACATGCAGCCATATTGGATTTCTCTGTGGAACACCGAACTATTTAATACCAGTAGAACGTATTGCCTGGGTGGCAAACCTCGTTATCTTCTTCTCATTGAGTGGCTGAAAGATTTCCTCGCTTTTAAACAAAGGAACAAAGAACCGTTCTTCAGTTTTTCTTTCCTAAGCGAAATCTCACACAACGATCACAACGACGCGAGGATGTTGGACGCCGGAATGGAGTCATTTTTAGATTTTTTATCAAACGGTGGTTACCTTAATGACACGTTGGTCGTCCTGTTCAGCGACCACGGTATCCGCTGGGGTAAAGTGCGGGAAACATTCGTAGGAAAACTGGAAGACCGGTTACCTCTGATGTCCATCATTTTACCGGAATCACTAACTCATTCCTATCCTGAAATTCTCCGGAATTTGAAACACAACGCCGAGGTGCTTACGACCCCCTTTGACGTTCATGCGTCAATCGCTGAGGTGCTCGACCCAGACAACATACGCACAGCCTCTGCTGACATCTACAAGAATGCTGTAAGCAGAGGAATGTCCCTGTTTAAGAAAATTCCAAAATCCAGGACATGCTCTCAGGCCGGTGTGGAGACGCACTGGTGCACGTGCTCGCGGAGGACCGCCGTCTCTCCCGACTCTGCATTAGCTCCAAATGTGTCAAAGGCGGTGATTGGTTACATCAATGGTCTGCTGACATCAAACAACCTATCAGCGTGCAGTTTATTGAAGCTGAGCGAAATCCACGAACTGTTTAAGATTGGGGTGAATGCCAAAGTGTTACGATTTAGAACTTCCACGTGGTACGGCAACCCAGAATACAACGACAAGGCCACAAAAGAACCTTTTCAGGACTACATGATAACTCTTTCCACTCGTCCCGGCGGCGGGAAGTTTGAGGCTACAGTGCGCTATGACGTCACCAGAAATGCTTTTAATGTGACGTCAGATGTTAGCAGATTGAATGCCTTCGGATCTCACGGAGATTGTATTAAGTTAAATATACTGAAGAAATTTTGCTTTTGCAAGGATCTTGTTAAGAATGAAAATAGAAGTTGATAGTACGTTTTTGGTCACATTTTTCCATTGTGCTTAGATACCCGTTGTGCAGTGGCCAGGTATAATTGGCCCCATTCAGAACAAGGAACTAACTAGTCCGAGGGTCAAAT
Organism: Lingula anatina; assembly: GCF_001039355.2. Next base: position 97,863 of record NW_019774670.1, on the reverse strand, counting down.
ATGGCAGACCCACTTGAATACTTCCCCACGGGATATCTATTCAGTGTCTATTAGCGGATTAGACGGCAAGCTTTGTAGAGGGTCGCCATATTTGACCCTCGGACTTGTTAGTTCTCAGTTCTGAATGCCCCCATTGTGTTAATGCCTCTATTGTGTTATTGGAGACTTTCATATGGTGACATTGAACTAAATATATGGGTAGAAGAGAAGATTTAGTAAACAGTGCTCTCTAGTCATGCGGCTTATCTTAGTACTTAGTACAACTAAGCTTATCAAGTGGGCTGAACAAGTTTTAGGGCTCGTTCGAGATAAAATTATCGTGTCACGTAGATCGATCCAACTGCGAGGGCACTCACTGAATGCAAGTAATTTAATAAATTAACAAAGCCCCCCCCCCCCCCCCCGGCGTTGAGTAAAATACAGACAAGTTGATTTTACCAGTACGTTGGAAACAAAAGGAGGCGTGTTAATCTGATTGTATTCAGCGAGAAGTATCTGCGGAGTTGGGTCGATCTATGAAGAACGTTAGTTTCACTGGGAATTGGCCCTGAATGACTGAATCTTTATACCGGATTTTTTTTTTTTTTTTTTTTTTTTGAAAAAAATTATTTGTATACAGAGTTTATTGGTGATGACCAAGGATAAAGGTTTGTTTTATATCATTTGTTCAATCATTTGTTTAATCCAACTGATTTAAGTGAGAAAAATAAATTAATATTGTTATTAGGTTTGTTACGAGTGCTTTCATACTTAATCGGTGAAAATAATTTTGTTGGCCGAGGACGCAATCTGATGGTCCGTTTTCTCTTTGAGGTGAAATCCAAACAGGGTTGAACAGGTTCACAAATACAGGCGTATATTTGAAAACAGGCTGATCTCTTTCAACGATGATAGTGATCGTAAAAATGAAGAAAAGAAATGCAAGTTTACTTTAAAAAATGGCTAAATAAATAACTGCAATACCTCTTTATCCTGGTCAGTCCATAGGACTTTAAGATGCGAGGGATGCGGTAAATATTGATACTGTTACTTAAAAAATATGTTTTAGGAACAGCAATACTTCATTAGTGAGACTTATCCGTATTTGTTGCCTAAGAACTTCTCCTGCTTTTACGTCGTATGCAGGTAAAGAGATCATAGAAATTAGCTTCGTTTAATATCTTTATCTAAAATTTTGAAAAGCGAATGTTCAAGTGTGTATTGCGGCGCATTTGGCACAACCACTGGATAGCACAACTAACACACTGCTCGCCTGGAGATAGTCTAGATTGTTCACTCTGACACACTGCCCGGTGTAACAGGAATGGTAGTCCAAGGAATGGAAGTCCGGGCTCCCATATGATTAGCACAGGTTAGGGTTAGTCGGAGTATTGAGGTTAGTATATGAGACGAAAGTCACCTGTACAAAGTAATGGGGAAAGGATTATGGTTCCTAGCGATATACCATTCCTGTTACACCTGTCCCAGTAAACTGTACCCCACTTTCGTCACAGTAACCTTAACCTGTATGAATCTAATGGAGGACGGAATCTGTTACCCATTTTCTTATATGGTCACTGGGACTGTATCCAGGTGTAGAGAAAAGTGCCTCCAATGCTCGAAAGACCTATGAAAACTTGATCAGCAAGTGCTGATGACGAAACGCTAGAAGCTAATAAAAGGTGTCCTACAATGGAGAGCATGTGACGTTTCTATTGCTTTTTTTCTCTGAAACGATGGCACCATCTTCTGGTTGGGTGTTTGCATTGATTCAATAGGGACAAACAAAATCACTGTTGTCTGTTAGATTACCTTAAATTGTTGTCACACAAACGGATGTTGACCTGTCGAGGTCTTTGTGCTTCGGTGCACTTCGCGGCACATGGGTAGTAGTCTACTATGACCAAGGAGTTATAAATCTGTTATAACTCCTTGCTATGACTGAGAAAGACTAAAGAAATTCGATATTCTAAAATAAGGCCTTTATTCTAGCGAGAGACTGGACATATCTCTGTTTTTAATATGCATCTTATTTTCAAAGTTGCCAACATGACAGTACTTAAAATCTTAAATTTACTGTCTCAGCTAATTAACAACGGAAGCATAGATCTACCTAAAATGGCAGTATGTCCTAAATAATGGGTAGAATACACGCGAATGTGTAGAGATTGGATGTGGATGTTTTCATGAATACTGCAAGACCTGACGGTGCGGGTCGAATAAACTTCATTAATAACACAGTGATTATTTTGCACAAATTCATGAAGTATTTCTGTATTTTTTATTATACCGATTTGAAAAGTTAAAATACCAGATTTTGAGTAGGACCACTGAAGCGGTTCTGGTTAATTGTCAACTTTGGAAATTTTCCATGTATCGCTACCTTCACTGGGTCCAGTGACATAAAATACTTTTTTTAATTTTGAAAATTTGCTTAGACTTTGGTCCATTACATATCAAGCTCCATGAGTTTATATAGACTTGTGCCAGTCAAAATAAAACTATTTGTTTAAAACATTATTTAGAGATTTGCCCTTTGTTTAAAAGTGAGTTCGCAATGAATGGGGGAAAGAAGAAAAAGAAATGCATCCATCCTCTTTGTCTGTTTCCAGGGCATTTTAGTGTTTTACAAAAGGAGGCAAACCCCAGCGTGAGAAAAAAGCATCTGTGTTTATTCAGATTCTTTCACAAACATTTATACATAGACGGGTAGATATTCTCAAATATATTCTTAAATACCACTTTTTAAAGATATAGTAATGCATGTTTATTCGAGGAGTATTGATATTATATGCAAGCTTGAAGGAGTCGAAAACACAAGTGCACATCTCATGATATTGTTTAAGATCTATTGATTGTTATTGCCATTAAAACAGGGAGGTATGACTTAACGTAACAGTGCATGATAATTAGACAAAGTAACTAAAATTCTGACAAATATTAGAGATTGGAAACTAATATTGAAATGAACAATCAACAAACACGAAGTAAACAGTTGCAATTTTTTGTGTGTGGTTTCCTTGGTCCAGCAGGGAAATAGTCTCATCAATAGACAAACGTTTCTTTAAAAAAATTCTGAAAGCTGTCAGTACTTGTTTAAAGTACTCCAATCGTTAAATGTCAACATATCTATTAGAAGATGAAAACACACGGTGGATGCCCTGCACAAACAACCTGCTCGTATGTACAGATATTGGAGGTCTTTAACACCCACCATCAACCAAACCATTTTTAGTTGCCCATGTCAGAAGGGCAACATGTGAGCCAATTCTGTCACATGTTCGTAGGAAGTAACGCGTGCAAGGTCCAATAAATTAAATTTCCGAGAATGAAAAATGATCCACTGATAATTATCTATAGGCTGGCATTTATAAATCAGAAAATTCAGTACAAGAACCAATGAATAACCAATACCCAATCAATAAACATCCCATCTCGTGTACAGTCTCTCAGCATATTTTCTTACGACCATTATTTGAAAGAGGGATAAAGTTTACAGACAAAATCAAAGGGGTGATCACAAGGTATTCTGTACCATTGCCCATGTAGCGGGTCAGCAGTGTCCGACATAACAAGAACGATAAAACACGCGATACCGTCCGCAATGCTTGCCCAGTTGGTGTACGTCAGGTTCTCCCCGGTGTGGTCCCAAACCCAATAGCTGCCGGTATTGATACCATCGGTGTAAAAATGGGCTACAAAATATAATAGACATTTTTGTTTTTAAAATTACTGTAGCACAAGTACATTTTGAAATAATTGTTACCTTAGAAATAAAATTTATATAATGTCTTTGATGTATACATGTACATGACATTGAGGCAAAGAGGGTAACAACAAGAAGTAGATTAAGTAATTAAGAACTACAAATTGACATAAACAATAACAACAATAAAAATATTAACACTCAAGTCATTGATAAACAATATTACCACAGTTAAACACAAAAGCGTAATTATTGTGAGATGGTAATGTGAGAGTCCTTACTTCCACCATTGGCGTGCACATAATCAACAAGCACAGCGTTCTCTTCGGCATCGTCAATTGTCGTCAGGAAGACAGAAGAGCCAAGAGACCGACAGTAAGACCTGGCTTCTTCCCACACTTTGTTTGTCCCGTGGGAATACCACTCTGAAGGATTCCCCAGCTGTACAAACCCCTCTGGGACTGAAGGCAATCATACAGAACATGTTTTATTGGTAATTATGTAAGTAAAAAGTGCACAAAGTATGCATATGATGTGACTGGTCTCTCCCTCTCACTCTCTCTCTCTCTCTCTCTCTCTCTCTCTCTCTCTCTCCTTTCTGGTAATAGACGGTAAAGCGGAGAGCGTAAAAAAATAAAATGGCAGTAACAATCTTTCCAATCGTGAAAACAATATTTTCTTTTGAAATTATCAGTATAATCTACTTATCGAACACACAAATAACGTCATTGATCATGAACCTATGTAAGACAAGTATCGCCATAGTTTGATTGTGTATTTACGTAGTCCAAAATATATGAAAGAAGAAGAAGAAAAAAAAAAAACAGGATAACCACATACCTGTTAAATTGAACAGGTCACAAGTATCGGTCACGAAGCCTGCGGATACCTGGAAATAGTAAAATATGTATGACACATGTCACATTCGTGATCGGTTGTACCAGATGGTTCAAATTTTAAATGTACTGCTAAATGACATGATTAAATGAAAAAAAAACCCAAAACAGAAAATATATTATAAATAAGTAAATAAAGAAACAAAAATGAAATTAATTAATTCATTACTTGATCCATTGATAAATAAACAATTTCATGTAATGTAATAGACCAGTTGATCTTTGGCACAGAGGATGTTCAAATATAGCCGTTCTCTTAGATATTATTTAATGGACGTTGGCTCCAGGAACAAAGGGTTTTACAAAATGGATTTTCACAGTTTTATTATAATTTAGTTATTTATTTTGTAATGTAAGCTCATTAATTCAGAAAGAACCAGGGATTTTAAATAAGTAAATTAAATAATAATAATAATAATAATAATAATAATAATAATAATAATAACAGCACATAATAAAATCGAATAATTTTCCCAAAAAAGCATTTTTAAGTACAATAAACTTAAACATACTTGTTAATGGCCATTACAACTTAGATTACACTGCCCTTCAACAGCAATAACGTAGGGCATATCCGGACTTCTCGCCTTTTCAGAGACAGATATCGGATAGACATAAAAATATTAGAGGTATTCGACGATTTTAATATTGGTTGTTGATTAAAGATTTATTTGGGCGCTATTTTCATTATCTTGCCTGTATATGGTGCTTTTTTGATACAATTAACGTGCTTGTTAAAATTCCAACTTGCTTGATTAAAATGAATTGCCACACGAAGAAGAAAAAAAAAAAAAAAAAAAAAAAAACAGAGGACGGATTCCAGTTTTCTCACCTTTTCATAGTAAGAGTATCCAGGTCGCCAGATGAGATCTGTTCCATATATATCTGATGTGACATTCACCAGTTCACACGATATGAATTCGGCGTCAACGAGTTCCAAGTTAAACCCCTTACATGCCTCATCCAGGGAGCAGTGGGACGCACACCAAGCCACACCCCTTACAGCTAGAGACTTGAACACAGAAGAGTGAGAGATGTGGTCTTGCAGCCCTCTGGGTTGTAATAATGGTGACCCGAGCCATAGACCAGCGCCATGATGGAGAACACTAAGGATGTTGACACCGCCACTTTGAGAGACTTCTTGTTTACTGCAGTTGGCATCATCCGTTTTGTTTTCCTAGGTAAATTTTTTAATTTAAATTATCTGTTCTCTACATTGGATTTGTCTCGATACTCATCAGTTTGTTAACGTGATGTTTTCTCTCAACAGGTATTAAAATCCCGTTCAAATAAAGATATGGTGTCTAAGGTTCACGTTCCGTGGCTTAATACGAACCAAGTTCTAGCGCTAGCTGCAATAAATGGTAATTGATACCTCTTTACTCTCTACTTATACGAAATGAATGAAATATTTAAATTTTATTTTACACTGATTGATCCAAACTTCCTCCTGTGAACTTACTTTAACAATAGCATTCGTCGTCTGTTAGTTTTATGTTCGATAAAAAACGCAGTTTTGACACGCACATTTACAAACACAACTGTCCCCTCCCGCGGCAAACTCCCTGGAAGATTATTTGAGTGTAATTTAATTTCTTTTTGGGAAAATGTCAATATCTTCCTCACAAATATTTGCTTGACCTATCTGTGCACTTGTATGTTTTGCACTTGTAAGATACACGTTCTTGTATATTGACTTTGGAACATTTTCAAACGGGTATACAATACGCTGTAGATTATCGTTCAAACCCCCTTTTTGTAAGTTAGAAATTTTATCATTATCATTTTAAAATGTAGGGTTTTGTACCAATACAGGAAGGAATTGAGTTGAATTAATGACGGAAAGACACAAAACAAAACAAAACAAACAAACAATATATATATATATATATATATATATATATATATATATATATGCACAGTTCAATAACTTATTAGTTACCTACAGCTATTTTTCTGATGATGTATATATACAATGCATATTGTTCTGATTAGAAATACGCTCCTTTGTCTTTGTCTTCAAAATGTCAAATTTATAAGATACCCTTGAAAATACCATTGAAAATAAAAATGCCCGTGGAAAATGAATGCCTGTACAATTCTAGATTTTTATGTGGCCAATATAAAGATTAACCATTATCTTATTTTGAACGACTAAGTACTAATGATTTCTTAATGCATACAAGTCAATAATAACTCACACGATTCCTTTCAGTTGTCATAAATATTATTAATAAAAATTGTATAATACATTTAAGCGTGCCGTATATACACAACACATTAAAAACTACATGTAACACACCTTGGTCACTTGAACTAACTAAAGTGGAGAACAGTATCTCGCATTCTTTTTACGAAGAAACATTGGAGAAAAATTGGAAACGGTAAGCTACATTAAGTTGACTACTTGACACAACGTTTTATTCCTTAACTTTAAAGAAGATAACAACCCATTCATCAATATTTAACTACGATCACTGATTTGGTTTTATGTTCTTGGGCCATTTCTGACCAGTTGCCGATTTTCATTGTACTTTACTAATTCCACAAAATAATTTTATAAGCCGGATAATCTTTGGTTTATTTCATATCATGTTTTCCGCATCATAAAACCGAGGAAATATTAAATTGAACTGCATCAACAGTGCTTCAACGCACTACATGTAATTGGCCTTAGGCCAAAGAAGAATAAGGTCCAACAGCATACACCAATCTTCGAGCCAATGATTCTATGGGAAAACCTGCTCTTTAAGATCAAGGACGGAAAGAAGAAATAGAAATCCATCCTCTCTATCTGTCTGTAAAAACACATACTGACATTTAAAGTAAGGAGAAATAACTTGGGCGTGAGTAAATAACATCTGTGTTTATTCAGATTTTTTTCACAAACAACCATGCATAGACGGGTAGATATTCTCAAATATATTCTTAAATACCACTTTTAAAGGTACGTCAATGCTTGTTTGTTTAGTGAGTTTTTGCTATATCTTGAAGCAAAAAGGAGTTGAAAACTCAAGTCCAGATCCCATTATATTGTAAGAGAGATATTGATTGGCTCTGCCGTAATAGCAGTGAGGTGTTATGACTTAACGCTACATGATAATTACACAAAGCCACGAAAATTCTGACAAGTATCTGAGATTGAAAAATAATATTGAAATGAACAATAAACAAACACGAAGTTAACAAATGTGCTTTTGTGTGTGGTTTCGTTAATTCAACAGAAAAAGTGTCACATTAAACAGTTTCATTAGCTCTGTATGTATAAATTCAAATTATTGTTTTTCGTTTTATCAAGAGCTTGTAAAATATGTGGGTATTACCTCCAATGTTTTTGTGACTGTCAGTCACCATCATCAGGGAGTAAATGACTAGGGTCATTTCACCTGGAATGAAAATCCAGGTCAATTGCCCCTAATCAGAGCAATGTGGTGTGGTATATTCAGTCAAATGTGGAACCTGCCAAGGAGAATACATTGGCGAGACAGGAAGACCATTAGCCACAAGAATGAAAGAACACAAAAACTCAGTGGCCAAAAACAACTGGAAATCAGCCCTTGGAGAACATACCTGCAAACATCCAGGTCACCACATAGATTTTGACAGCCTGAAAGTGATAGACAGGGAAAACTGGACATTCCAAAGAAAAATAGCAGAAGCTGTACACATCAGGACCAAACAACCAGACCTGAAGAGACAGGGGGGGTATAATTTACCAGCTATCTACCTCACGGTGCTCCAGAGGGATGCAGAGGAGCCCCGGGGGGAGCAAGTAACAGTTACAACACAAGGCCAGTGATTAGGGGCAATTGACCTGGATTTTCATTCCAGGTGAAATGACCCTAGTCATTTACTCCCTGATGATGGTGACTGACAGTCACAGAAATATTGGAGGTAATACCCACATATTTTACAAGCTCTTGATAAAAAGAAAAACAATAATTTGAATGTCACATCAAAGTTTTATAAAAAAGTTTCTAAAGGCTGTCAGGACTTGTTAACCCATATCAAAATGCCCAAATGAAGTGGAACGCACACACAACCACACTCATTTAAAACGTTGTTAAATAAGTCTCCAATTGAAGAAAGATGAGTAACATGTAACACAGGTAAAATCTACACCGAAAAGAGACAAAAACAAGTTTCCATTCCTATGCCATGTATATTATAACCTCGTCTCCTGTTTCATTTCGAATTTGCCTTTCCTAGGTATTTTTCCTTGTGTCATTCTCATTATTATAGCAGGCACAGCACAAGCTTATTAGGCGAAAAAGGGATAGATTTTACAAATAAAATCCACGCTTAGGTCACAAGAGGGTTTGCGCCATTGTCCGTGAGTCGGGTAAGTGGTGTTCGACCAAACAATAACAATAAGGCATCTGGTCGAGATTTGACGAGACGAAACGCCTGCCCAGTTGGTGTACGTCACGTTGTGTCCTGTGTGGTTCCAGACCCAATAGCCGCCGCCATTGATACCATCGGTCCAAAAATGTTCTGGAATAAAACACATAATCAAAGAGAATTATTTCTCTAATTGCTGCAGAACTGTTACATAAAAAATAATCATCCTCACTATATTGATGTTAATGGCTATAAAGTAAAATAAAGAAATACAAAACGACATAGTAATAGCAATTACATGAGAATTAGATGATGATAAAACATTACTGTGGAAAAGTGATATTAACTCCTTACTTCCACCATTGGCGTGCACATAGTCAACAAGCACAGCGTTCTCTTCCGCGTCCTCAATAGTCGTCAGGAAGATGGAAGAGCCCAGAGACTGACAGTAAGACCTGGCTTCTTCCCACACTTTGTTTGTCCCGTGGTAATACCACGCTGAAGGATTTCCCAGCTGTACAAACCCCTCTGGGACTGAAGGCAATCATACAGAACATGTTTTATTGGTAATTTTGTAAATAAAAGTGCGTGCAGTATGCATATGATGCGACTGGTCTCTCTCTCTCTCTCCCTCTCTCTCCTTTCTGGTGATAGACGGTAAAGCGGAGAGCGTAAAAGGAATAAAACGGCAGTAACAATCTTCCCAATCGTGAAAACAATATAACATTATCTGCTTTTGAAATTATCAGTATCATTTACTAATCCAATACACAAATAACGTCAATGATCATGAACCTATATAAGACGGGCATCGCCATAGTTTGATTGTGCATTGACGTAGTCCAAAATATATTAAAGAAGAAGCAAAATAAAAAGGATAACAACATACTTGTTAAATTGAACAGGTCACAAGTGTTGGACACGAAGCCAGTGGATACCTGGAAATGGTAAAATATGTATGACACTTGTCATTGGTTGTACCAGGTGGTTCAGATTTTAAATGTACTGCTAAATGACACGATTAAATGCAAAAAAAATTAATGAACTATTCTATTTATTGATATTCTTCTTAGTCGATAAAGATACGCATGGAATCATAAAAAAATCTTATGCTGAAGTTAACGTCATGAAACTATAAAGTTACTAGGCAATGCTTTTTCAAAAGGTGCTATTGATGTGAGGCCGTCACAAGTTTTTTAAATGCAAAAAGGTACATGTATATCATTTATGTTATAGCCAGCCACTAAAGAACATAATATCAAATACATTTTCATTCAAAATGAGGGCCAATATAATCAAAGCAAAAAAAAAAAAAAAAAAAAAAAAAAAAAAAACGAAATCGATTCATTCATTACTTGATTCATTGACAAATAAATAATTTCATGAAATGTAATAGACCAGTCGATCTTTGGCACAGGGGTTAAATATAGCCGTTCTCTTAGACGTTATTTAAAGGACGTTGGCTCCAGCAACAAGGGCTTTTACAAAATAGATCTTCACGTTTTCTTTTGTAATTTAGTTATTTATTATGTAATATGAGCTAATTAATTCAGAAATAACAAGGGATTTAAAATCATGAAATCAAATAATATTGAAATCACAGAATAAAATCCAAGAATTTTCCCAAAAAGTATTTTAGGTACAATTAACTTAAACATACTTGTTTGAAGCCATTCCAAATTAATTTACATTGATTAACCTTCGACATCAATTACGGAGGACATTCCCAGCTTTCTCACCTTTTCGTAAAAGGAGTATCCAGGTCTCCAAATGAGATCTGTTCCATATATATCTGATGTGACATTCACCAGTTCGCACAATTTGAATTCGGAGTAAGCGAGCTCCAAGTTAAACCCCTTACATGCCTCATCCAGGGAGCAATGAGACGAACACCAAGCCACACCCCTTACGGCGAGAGACATGAACACAGAGGAGTGAGAGATGTGGGTCTTGCACCCCTCTGGGTTGTAATAATGGTGACCCGAGCCAAACACCAGCGCCAAGATGGATAATGCCATAGACAACGCCACATTGAGAGACTTCATGTTGACTGCAGTTGGCATCATCCGTTTCGTTTTCCTAGGCAATTTTGTAAATTTAAATTCTCTCTTCTCTACCTTGGAGTTGTCTTGATACTTATCAGTTTCTTAAAACGATGTCTTTTCTCTATAGTAATTAAAATTCTGTTTAAATATAAATGTGGTGTCTGGGTTGCACCTTCCGTGGCTTAATACGAATCAAGTTCCAGCACCAGCAGCTGCAATAAATGATATTTTATCCCTCTTCACTCTCTACTTATAAGGAATGAAATGAAATATTTAAATTTTATTTTACAATGATTGATCAAAACTTCCTGCTTTCAACTTACTTAAACAATGGCATTCGTCATTTGTTAGTCTTATATTCGATAAAAACGTAGTGTTGGCAGGTATATTTAGAGCCCCAACTATCCCGCCCGCGGCAAACTCCATGGAAGATTATTTGAGTGTAATTTAATTTCTTTTTGGGAAAATGTCAATATTTTCCTCACAAATAATTGCTTGACCTGTCTCTGAACTTGTCTGCTTTTGGCTTTGTAAGATATAAGTTCTTGTATATTGACTTTGGAACATTTTTAAACGGGTACACAATACGCTGTAGTTTATCGTTCAAACTCCTTTTTTGTAAGGTAGAAATTAAAACATTGAAATTATCTTACATTATCATGTTACAATGTAAGGGTTTGTACCAATGACGGGGAAAAAAAAATACGCACTGTTCAATAATATGATACATTTTTATAACTTATCAGTTTCCTACAGCTATTCGTAAAGCAATAATAACTCTTCATTTGAGATTCAATATTCTGCAAGAAATACATTATAGACAACGCATGGAAATATATTCTATTGTATTTTACCACTAAAACGGCCGTTATTGTAGTAAAACTAAAATCTGTGCTTGTCAATAGGGCTTTCGATGCCTTTATTCCTGGTCATCAAGGCATCCGTTGCTAATGACGTAAGGGTGTCACGCGGATTCTCGTGTTCATTCGAGACCAAAATAACATGGCGCGAAGCGAATTGATGCAGACGCAGACGTAAGTTGCAAGTTTTTGTACAGTGCGTCGAATAACGAAAACCCCAGAATAGCACAATTGTGGATATAAATGCATTTTTATCAAAAAGACAAATATATTTCATGAATCTTATATTATTGTTATATAGTGTTGTTGTTGTCTGCTTTTCCCGCGGTTTTAAGTAGGTCACCAGTGACTATGCAATGTCAGAGAGGGCTCCGTCAGTTAAAATCTCTTAAGAGATTTAACAAAAATCCGTACGTTTAGGAAAAAAAACCTGGATTAACTTTGTATGCAGGAATGGGGTCGTTGACCATTGGTAAGTACCGGAAAATTGCCGTTTTTTTCAGGAAAATCCATTTTTTGGCCAAAACGAAGAGTTATTATGACTTTAACTCATACGATTCTTTCTAGTGGTCATAAATATTATTAATTAAAACTGTATTATATATTTAAAACGCGTCGTATATAAACAACACATGAAAACTATATGTAACACCTTGGTAGGTACACTTAGATTGAAGTGGAGAAAAATGTTTGGCATTCTTTTTACAAAAGTTGGAGAAAAGTTGGAAACGGTAAGCCTCATCAAGCTGACTACTCGACAATTTTTTTTATTATCCGTGACTTAAAAGAAAATAGAACACCATTAATTAATAAAAGTAAGAAACCAAATCTAATTGTTGTGGTGACCCAGCAATAATCTGTATTCAGTTATTGTCATCTCATAATAAACGTTCACCCTTGTTGATGTAACAATGGATATTTCTACGTTATTGTACTCTGACGATCTCCTCTATGGTTGGACACGTTAAACAATGGGTTACGTATTATTGACATTGGCTTTTTAATTTTTCATAGATAACGATAAAAAANGGTACACAATACGCTGTAGTTTATCGTTCAAACTCCTTTTTTGTAAGGTAGAAATTAAAACATTGAAATTATCTTACATTATCATGTTACAATGTAAGGGTTTGTACCAATGACGGGGAAAAAAAAATACGCACTGTTCAATAATATGATACATTTTTATAACTTATCAGTTTCCTACAGCTATTCGTAAAGCAATAATAACTCTTCATTTGAGATTCAATATTCTGCAAGAAATACATTATAGACAACGCATGGAAATATATTCTATTGTATTTTACCACTAAAACGGCCGTTATTGTAGTAAAACTAAAATCTGTGCTTGTCAATAGGGCTTTCGATGCCTTTATTCCTGGTCATCAAGGCATCCGTTGCTAATGACGTAAGGGTGTCACGCGGATTCTCGTGTTCATTCGAGACCAAAATAACATGGCGCGAAGCGAATTGATGCAGACGCAGACGTAAGTTGCAAGTTTTTGTACAGTGCGTCGAATAACGAAAACCCCAGAATAGCACAATTGTGGATATAAATGCATTTTTATCAAAAAGACAAATATATTTCATGAATCTTATATTATTGTTATATAGTGTTGTTGTTGTCTGCTTTTCCCGCGGTTTTAAGTAGGTCACCAGTGACTATGCAATGTCAGAGAGGGCTCCGTCAGTTAAAATCTCTTAAGAGATTTAACAAAAATCCGTACGTTTAGGAAAAAAAACCTGGATTAACTTTGTATGCAGGAATGGGGTCGTTGACCATTGGTAAGTACCGGAAAATTGCCGTTTTTTTCAGGAAAATCCATTTTTTGGCCAAAACGAAGAGTTATTATGACTTTAACTCATACGATTCTTTCTAGTGGTCATAAATATTATTAATTAAAACTGTATTATATATTTAAAACGCGTCGTATATAAACAACACATGAAAACTATATGTAACACCTTGGTAGGTACACTTAGATTGAAGTGGAGAAAAATGTTTGGCATTCTTTTTACAAAAGTTGGAGAAAAGTTGGAAACGGTAAGCCTCATCAAGCTGACTACTCGACAATTTTTTTTATTATCCGTGACTTAAAAGAAAATAGAACACCATTAATTAATAAAAGTAAGAAACCAAATCTAATTGTTGTGGTGACCCAGCAATAATCTGTATTCAGTTATTGTCATCTCATAATAAACGTTCACCCTTGTTGATGTAACAATGGATATTTCTACGTTATTGTACTCTGACGATCTCCTCTATGGTTGGACACGTTAAACAATGGGTTACGTATTATTGACATTGGCTTTTTAATTTTTCATAGATAACGATAAAAAATTATAATAAAACGAGCAAATTTCCGTGAATATCATTTACCATATATATCAAAACTCGTCTACTAATATATGTACAGATTACCTCTGCTCGGTGTCTTTATTGTGTCATTGAATAAATTTCACAGACATGACACCTGCTTTTCAGGTAAAAGAGTGATATAGTTTACAGACGAAATCAAAAGGGTGATGACAAGCGTTTTTGTACCATTGTCCATGAGTAGGGTCACTGGTGTCCGGTCTTACAGCAATGACCAAACATCCGGTGCCGCTGGAAACGCTTGCCCAGTCGGTATACGTTATGTTCTCGCCAGTACGGTTCCAGACCCAGTGGGCGCCGCCATTGATTCCATCAGTCCAAAAATGTGCTGGAATATATCGCAATATTATAAATACAAAGCGGATTATATGTGGGGAAACGTTTATTTATTCATTTCGAGAGGTTTCTGATTGAATATTATCCAGCAAAAAGAGTTTTATATCTAAGAAAGGATACTGACATTGAAACATTAAAATAATGATGAATCCACCAGCGAAAATGGTAATACGGATTAAATACTATAATATTATAAATACAATAGCAACAAAACAACAATCCCGTTAAAAGTGGTACGCGATCTTTTCATCATAAATCATTTTTCAATAGCATAAAATTGAGCCTCTTACTTCCACCATTGGCGTGCACATAATCAACAAGCACAGCGTTCTCTTCGGCGTCCTTAATTGTCGTCAGAAAGATGGAAGAGCCCAGAGACCGACAGTAAGACCTGGCTTCTTCCCACACTTTGTTTGTCCCGTGGTAATACCACGCTGAAGGATTTCCCAGCTGTACAAACCCCTCTGGGACTGAAGGCAGTGCTGGAGATAATTATATAGTACATGTTTATGAAGGCATACAATGCACAAAAGATCTTTATAGATTTCACCTGCCGGGTTTTTCTTAATTGAGCTCTAAGGCGCATCACTTACTGTTGAAAACTAGGATCTATACGCATGTTTCGAGTTCCACTTTATTTCTTGCAGCGTTAGGAGGGGAATCCTTGAATATCCAACTCAAATAAGATATTAAGACTCAAGTTTTAACTTATTTTTAGTGAGTGTAATCCTGTCAACGCTTCTGTGTAAAATAACAATACATTAAACTAAAGTCTAAAACACATTTGACATTCAGTAATTCATACTTCGATACTTAAGGAACAAATGTTGCCGTCTATGAAATGTGGTGATTCTAAAAAAACGTATTTTTTCATATATTATTCATTTCAGGTAAACTAATAATTCAAATTTTTAATTGTAATGAATTAACTTTGTCCTTCAGATTTCAATTGGTATCATGTTCCATTCAACTGGACCTGTTGGGTTCTAAGAAATGCCCCAGTTGGCTCTAAGAATTAGATGTTTCAAAAAAAAAAAAAAAAAAAAAAAAAAAAAAACAAACTTGTGATCACAGAATTCTGGTTGGAAAATAGTTAAACCAGTAGATTGATTTGACACGTTGTTGCTACTTGAAAAAAAAAAAAAAAAAAAAAAAAAAAAGCACCATGGAATAAAATTAACTATTAGAATGCACTCTCGGCTTGGAGTGGCGGCCAGTGTCTGTGTGAAGTAACTGTTCAAAGTCGTACGAATTAACAATATTGTGGCCATTTTGGGAACGTCTTTTTTTCTCATATCCGTTTCTTGGAAATAATCTTATTCCTGGAAAGTGTAGTGTCAATTCTTATCCCAGGATTCTTGACGCAGGGCTTTGCTTTGATAACGCTGGTTCCGATTTTGAATTGAAATTTGTTTGATATTTTGCTGTTCTGTGGCTGGTTATAAGTAACATGATACACCAAAGTGCAATAACGTTTGAGGGCCTCACTCCAATACGACCTTTTGAAAAAGCATTGCCCAGTGGCCATTGTTTCATAACGATAACTCCATCTGTATTGTAATCGTAATAACGTTAACTGCATCTGTATTGTGATTGAAATAAAGTTTATCAAGTTTACAATTAAAAACGTACCTGTAAAATTGAACAGCTCGCAAGTATCGGTCACGAAGCCAGCGGATACCTGGAAATGGTAAAATATATGTGATACAAATCACATGTTTGGGCTCGTTTATGACAGGTTTTAACATATACTGCCATAACATGTTAGAATTTGTGAAACAAATATGCCAGCAAAAGAAAAGGAAAAAAAATGTTTAGATAAATAAATAAAGAAATAGATAGAAAAGGAGTAATAGAACATTGAAAGAAGCGATGCACACGAATACGTCCTTCATAACTTTTCTACTCTGATAGGTTATGTATAGAAAACGGTGAAATCTCATTCCCTGAGGAAGATGTTCTAGATAGATTTAAAAATATTGAAGGTATACATCAATTTCAATATTAGCCGTTGATTGAAAAAGCATCCACTACTTTCTTTACAGAGATTTCATTTTTGCCGGTATTTTCTTAATTTTCCTGGTACATAGTGCTTTTTCATAACAGTTATACATCTTTGTTAAGAAGCATTCCAACGTGCTCGATTAAGATACATAGCTTCACGAGAATAAATACAGATTCCAGTTTTCTCACCTTTTCATAGTAAGAGTATCCAGGTCGCCAAATGAGATCTGTTCCATTTATATCTGATGTGACATTCACCAGTTCGCACGATATAAATTCGGCATCAACGAATTCCAAGTTAAACCCCTTACATGCCTCCTCAAGGGAGCAATGAGACGCACACCAAGCCACACCCCTTACAGCTGAAGACATGAACACAGAGGAGTGAGAGACGTGTGTCTTGCAGCCCTCTGGGTTGTAATAATGGTGACCTGAGCCACATACCAGTGCAAAGATGGAAAATACCAAAGATGTCGACGCCACTACTTTGAAAGACATCATGTTGAGTGCAGCTGGCATTTAGTGTTCCATTTTCAAGTCGTCCTATGTAAAAGAAGTTTCTCTAAGTACTCTGCACTTTATTCATCAACGCCTTATATTACAACTATAGTTCTGTTATAGTTCCGCTTTTGTAAGCATTTTTTTTCAATCTTGTTGCACACTGGAAGCAGTTGTTCCTTAGGCTCCAGTACATGGTATTTAACTCCCCTGTTCACTGACTACTTATACTAAATGGGGGGAAATATTTAGATTTAATTTCCCAACGATCGATCTAAATTTTCTGAAATCAACTTGCGTAAACAATGGCAGTTACCAGAAGTTATTTTCTTATTCGATAAGAAAAACATCGCCAGTTTGGAAGAGTACATGCTAACTGCATGAAATTGGAATTAATTGTCTTGATTTTTGCCAAGGAAAAAGTTCTTTTGTATTATCTTATTGCTGAATTATAATTCTAAACCGTTTCAACTGGCACGAAAGCACGCCACGGTCCGTCAAGGGGCAAAGGCGGGCTTCGCTTCCCAGGCTTGTCTTTCCTTAAAAAAAAAAAAAAAAAAAAAAAAAAAAAAGGTATACATGGTCATTAATTTGGAACTTTCTCGTCTTTCCGGAGAGAATACAACCCGATCTGCGGCAGTTAGCGTCATCAATCGCCATCTGTCTATTACGTTATAAAGAAACGCAATTAGGTGTGCTGTCTGTTCAATAACTGAATATGTGAAGAAAGGTTGATAACTGCAGAGAAGGAAAGTACGGTCAACATTGGAGCGTACGACTTGCATGAATGTAAGACAGGACGGACATAAACTGTTACAAAAACACGCAGTGGTTGTCAATATTATTTTTGTGTGGCCCATTTGTAAGATTTATTATTTCTTTGCAACATATATTGAATAAATTGAATGCACACTTAGGCATGAAAAGAACACAAACATACATTGTCATGTATGCATTGTTATTATAGAACATTCTCGTCTTTCCAAGGAGAAAACAACCCGGGCTGCGACATATGTGGCGCACAGAGCTAGCGTTCACAATGGTCACCTCTGTATTATTTTATGAAGAAAAGCGATTAAATGTGTTGATTGTGGTATGCAAGAATAATTTAATAGGTGAGAATATGATATATTGATTGACACCAGCTGATATTCACCCAATAAGCATGTTCTAGTAATGGCAGTTCCGGGAGGAGATGCAATGGCGTAGAACCCGTTTTCCTCAAAAAACAAAATGTGACGAACCAAGCAATAAGTCCAACCTTTCTCACTACAGCAATATTGCTCATATGTACTGATAAATATCTTTGATATTTATGCCTCTCCACTATCAAAACACCGGACACATAATGGTGTATGGTATATAGCCCAGGAAGTATAGAAAAGTAACAGAAAGTATGAAAATTAGGTAATTCAATCATTGTAAGGGAATGCAACCTTGTATAAATATCACTATGAGGAATTAGCATGAATTCAGAGGAGTCTCCTTGGATGGGGGGATACAGACTGCAGACAGTCTGTATCTTTGGCCCTTTTTCCCTCCATCTTTGCTGAAATGTAAATCTTTAAGCTTGAAAATTATATAACATGCATGATTGTCATTCATAGATTTATATCTAACTCTCAGTATTTTTTATTCGTACTTTGAACATTAAAGTGATAATAACTCTTCGTTTCGGCCAAAAAATGAATTTTCCTGGAGTAAACAACAATTTTCCCATACTTACCAATGGTTAATGAATCCATTTTTACATTCAAAGTTAGTCCCTGGTTTTTTTCTAAAAAGTTTGGTTTTTTGTTAAAATCTCTTAAGAGATTTTAACATAGTATGGCCATCAATGGAGGTCACGTGGTCAAAAGACAAGCTCAGATATCAGAATAATAGCTATAACAGCCGTTTTTGTGGGAAAACAGAATATATTATATTTTTATGAGTCACTCACAATGTTTTTATTGTGAAATACAGATTTCATACGAAGAGTTATTATCCCTTTAATTAAAGTGCAAATGTCAATAAAATGACATTTTCAACCTACATCTATTTGATTCTGTTGTGTTGTGTATGATAACAAATTTTGACAGCAAACTAGCCTCGGCGACTCCTCTCAATTCATGCACTCATAAATATAATTTATTGGTTACAATAAAGGGATTTTTGTGTGATGAGGGTATTAATGTGATGTAAGATGCCCAGAGAAAACTCCCAGGGACTAAGATAGGTTGATAGAAAGATAAGTTCCAGATGTTTCTTCCCTAATTACAGACAGGATGTCTCCGCTTTGTATTTCTCGCTGTTAAGTTAATTACTACCAAGTGACACTGGTAAGATACCAGTATAGCAAAACCTGATTGGACAGTACAACCTAGTCTCATTATGATCAGCCAATCAGAATCATAAGGAGTTCAGCTTCACCAAAAACAAAGAACACTCTCTCTCACTTCCTTAGAAATTTTCAACCTAGCAGTACATGCTCAGGAGAGAAGAGTTTTTAGTGAATTTCATAAAGTTTCTCAAACCCAACCCCGTCCCTCCCTAATGTTCCCTGATTAATTAACACTACAAAACAATTATTAATTCTATGTATCATTATTATATGTATGGTATTTATGTTCAGAAACATTTGACATATAGGTAAGCCTCTATGGGTTAGCAGTTCTCATTTTGTCTAAGTCAACATACAGGGCATAACCTTAGCATAGGGCACATATGGCAGTTATAAGGCCAAGAGAGACAACTCTATTAGCGGGCTGTCAGAGCATTAAGGAAACCTACGTCCCCTTCCTGAAGGGTAGGGGTTGCGCAGCTCGCTCTCAGCCTCGGCCGAATTTTGGACATAAAATTTATCTAAAACATATTGCCATGTGTGGGCCCTTTTTCCCTCCATCTTTGCCGAAATGTAAATTATATCTTTAAGCTTGAAAATTATATAACATGCATGATTGTCATTCATAGATTTATATCTAACTCTCAGTATTTTTTATTCGTACTTTGAACATTAATCAAAGCGCAAATGTCAATAAAATCTACACCAGTGACACGTACATATCCCCCACTTGGTTCAACTTAACTTGGTCCAGTTTACCAATGATTTGAATAAAAAATTTTTGTAATTGTGATAAATAAATTCTATCGTGCTTGTAGGCCTTAGTTACAGCCATTATAGTTATGTTTAATTGCAGCACCGCGTTCGTCTAGGTTGAAAGTGCTAAATAAGTTGTTTATGAATTTTTTTTTATCCAGATTATACGACATCTTGACTGATTACACTTTCTTCCCCTCTTCCCATGCCAGAACATGTCTTTAGATCATCTTTGAGATTTCTCATTGTTTCAACGGTGTAGGCGAGTTTCTCTGGCGTCAAATAATGGTTGATCACAAATCTCACCATGGCTCCGTCTTTTGGGGTCGCCGGGTAACCAAAAATCCATGGATATATTCCCTTAGAGCAAAGATAGTGGTGTATGCCAATCGCCTTTTCAGTCTGACCGACAACAACAGATACTATGGGATGTTTGAAGTCCCCCCTTACAGAGAAACCGGCTTCTTTAAG
The DNA here is from genome assembly GCF_001039355.2 of Lingula anatina. The sequence goes on along the minus strand of NW_019774670.1, from coordinate 77,271 downwards.
TTGCTGTCGAAATGATTTAGACAACTTTTGTAAGTTCTCTCTCTGTTCAGTTGCCTGCATTGCCAACTCCATCGCCTTTTTCACTCTCATTGCGCCAGAGATTTGCATGGCATTGCTGAATATCCCTAACGTTGTGGCGTGGTTGAAGCAGTCAGTTACGTCACGGCTACTGGCAATGACTCCATTATCACAGGTAAGGCTTTTATGTAATGATGTGGTTCTTACATGAACGCCGTCTTCGAGACCAAGATGTGCGACTAAACCTTCACCTTGCTCCCCTATTACGCCAAGTGCGTGGCTCTCGTCTACAACGAGGATGCAACCAAGGTCGTGGCACATGTTTACCAAGTCGGCCATCGGCGCCTCTTCGCCGTTAGTGCTGTAAATCGAGTCCACGACTACCACTCCGCTCCCTGTTTTGGTTATCAGTGATCGGAGGTGATCCAGATCATTGTGGTGAAACACATGCAATCTCCCAGCAGCACCGACAAAAGTCACCCCAACTTGAAGTGTCGCATGAGCAAAACGGTCCACGTAGACTGGTCGCTTGTTTCCTTTTAGCAATATCTCCATGGCTCCAATGTTTGCTGCTGTGCAGGAGTAGGTGAGGGCAGCACTTTCGCTCTTCAGCCACCGTGCCACGGCCCCCTCTGTATCCTTAACGGGAGAATCGACTGGGTGTGAGACAACGCAGGAACAGATTCGGTCCATTCCGTGACGGAGAATCGCGTCGGCGTGTACCCGATTAAGCTCCTCGTTTTGACCAAGTCCAAGATAGTCGCAAGAGAACAAATCCACGTGGCTCTCGTATTTGTTTAATGTTTCAAATGGAGAGTAAGCCGCCTTGGTCCTTGCGGCTAGCTCCTTGGAGTGTTGCCCTGGTAACTGGCCTCCCTTCCATCTCTTTATTGTCATAGTAAGAGACAGGGGTGGTGGATGAACATGGATAGATTGGTGGAACACTGAACGAAGAATTGAGATGGCTTTCATTTCAGTGCTGAATAAAAAATGAATCTAAGATTAGTATATATATACTGTATTTGTCGAAATAAATCCAGTATTGTATTTTTACCACAAATCATTTTATATACATAGTTTGGATCCAATCAATATATTTAAAAATGAACAAAATTTGACTGTTTCCTCCATCCTTTTTTTTTTTTTGCCTGAAGGCCGTTTTGCCCGAAGGTTCTTCAGGGACGTACAAAGATTTCAAAATTACGATATGAAACAGGAGATAGATGGGAGGCAAGGGCAAGTTTTATGATGTAATTTGAAATCTGTATAGGTGGCGCTATTTTACCCCCTTGGCAAGACTGCACACCCTCTTTTGTCGAAAGTGAAACGTAACTTTTTGAATGGGCACGTGACACGTTGAATGGTTGACGTAACGAGACGCGCAAGCAGGATCTCGCAGTTTATTTTACACTGGAAAACAATTTTATGTCTCTATTAGGTGCATATTTTAGTGGGTTAAGTATAGCGTGTATTACTGTATTACTGTGGCCTTACTGTGACAGATTCTTTGGATAACTCTTACAGATATTATGCAACCTCGTGCTTGAAAAGGAAGTCAGGGGCAGGTACGCCCAATTTACCCCCCCCCCGGGTTTGTTCGCCCCGAGACATGTATATATGGCACACTGATGGAGACTGGAGATAACGACACTTCTTTAATGTAATTACTAAACCTCTATCAGAAAAAAGAGGTAGATCGTGTGTTGTTTTTTGACAAAGTAGAAATGTTTTAAATAAATCTTGTATTATTTCAGTCAAATATATATATATATATATATATATATATATATATATATATATATATATATATATATATATATATATAT
>NW_019774670.1:0-75151 GCF_001039355.2 Lingula anatina | reverse complement strand
GTTCGCCCCGAGACATGTCTATATGGCACACTGATGGAGACTGGAGATAACGACACTTCTTTAATGTAATTACTAAACCTCTATCAGAAAAAAGAGGTAGATCGTGTGTTGTTTTTTGACAAAGTAGAAATGTTTTAAATAAATCTTGTATTATTTCGGTCAAATATATATATATATATATATGTGCTTTTGTTGATGATGTTGTTAGTAAACTCAGTTTTATTTCAAGAAGTTGTCAGAGGTGAGCAAAAGTGCAGAGCACATAGCTCAATTCTGGCTGCAACTCGGTGTAACGGAGTACAATGCACAGGAGCTGACTACAGTATGATTTACTTTACGATTTTAGTATGTGCGCACCGTATGGTAAGGCTGAATTTACTCTTTAAAGAATTACAGGGAATTTCTCATATTTGCACCACAAAGTACATAAATGGTCTTCCTTTTTTAAAGAAAAATTACTGAATACCCGAAGGTAATAATTTCCCTGACATCTCAGTTTTTATTGCAATAAGGTGTCAGTCGGTCCCCGCCCCCCACAACACCCCCGAAGAGACTTAGGGGAAAACGTCGAAGGGCAACGTGGAGGCGATGTAATTTTCTATACGCTTAATTTTTATATAAGTAAATGTATATTCAAATAATTAAAAAGAAAGCAAAGAGACAAAAGTAAATAAACAAAAGATGTTTGTTGCCATTAAAGGTACACATCCTGGCGGATTTCCCCTTTCTGTTTAATACTGTGAACAGTAAATGACGCATGGTGGTCAAATGCAACGTACATGTAAATTTATATCAGTGAAGTTTGTAATCGGGAATTCTTCAAAAAGAAGAACGAACAGTAAGCTGAACTTAACAATCTGCTAGATAAATCTTTCCAGTGTCTCTTCTGGCTAGCATCATAAGCATGCATTCCTGTATATGTCATACCTGCCAAATATTGCACATGGTGACAATGCCTAAAACGGATTCATTCAATTTTTAGCTCTTTTGTTTTAATATCTTTTATTAAAATATCATGAAGGTCTCAAATTATAAATGTTCACATTACAGAAGTTATCTTCATACAGGGATACAGTATACAGTAAAATGCCATTTCTACTATAAATATATTGAGAAATGAAACAAACCTGAGCCGTGATAGCGTTCCTAGAATTTTCAACGGTCACTTGTTAGTAGCTATTGGCCCAAATGGCGTGTCTTGACCACCAGCTATCTCAGTAGTGAGGACTAAGAAATTGAAGAACTCGACGACAATAAAGGGTGGTTTGTTGACCTAGTGACTCTTCTGTGTTAAAGTCTGTCGTTCTATGTATATTATCTCCCTTTAGGCAGTGTTCTTATGCTATACTGCACATCAACGTCGCGAATCTTTTTGTTACGCAACGCGTCAGCAGCTTGTGCTTATGATGTATATAGCAATACACGATAGCTAATATTTTGTATTATTATATTTATATTCACTATAAAGGTAAAAAAAAATTGGCTAAAGCAAATGCTTTTCAATAAAATTATTCTCAATTTATATTTAACAAAAGATCAACAGATAATGATTACTTGATCGCAGAAATGTGATTCGATATGTGTAGATGAATATGACATATTACCGCCTGACGTTATAAGATGTTTTTGTGACAGATATCTAATCTTAATTGCGTGGATCAAGCCCTGGGGGTCTTCTTTAATATACAGACATAATTTAGCAGCGACCGAGTCTTCCCTTGCAGTTTTATTACCCGCCCCCCGAAAAAAAAACATTAAGGGACTTTTGCATGCTCAGCGAGTCGAAAAGAAGTGCGTAGTATTATTTGGCCGTCTTAAACTGGCTATCTCTATTTCCGCTAAAATGGCAGTCGTCTATGAAGCGTCCAACAAGCGTGCTGACCGGTGTGAAAGATAAATATTGGCCGGGCGGGTGATTGTAGCCTGGGATGTTTTAAGTAGATGGACATGAACCGTGGCAAATGGGGCCGCACAACATTGCTTATGTAAATAATTGTATACTTTAAGCAATTTAATGCACAGCATTTTTTTTAAACAAGATATCTTATATCTACCATGCGTAGACTTAGTTTGACTTTTGATGTCTTTATTGAATAACTGTTGTTAGTTAGTTGTAATTACTGTGGGGCATAACTATTTTTAACAATTTGTATGAAAGGTTTGCCTCTATTTCTATACTTCAAATACGTATATCAATTTTAAGATATAAATATTTAAAACATTCTATTCTTAGTTTCACAATGGTGTTATATTTTATCGGCATCCCGTTGATTCAGTAGACATTAAGCAAAATCATGATAAATTTGTTATCAGCTCATCAAAACCTCAAAATATCAAGCAATGGTATAAAGGAATAAAAAGAAAAAAAAAACGCATAAGAAGAATTTGTTAAAGTAGAAGAATGAGCAAATATAATAACTATTTTAATATTAAAATAGTTTGCTCCGTTCGGAACCTAATCTAAATCTTTGAACATCCCTGATAGAAGTTAAATATATGAATTAGTTTTACTGGTAAATGTGATTGCTCTTAATAGTAATAGCACATTACATAGTCCTAAGGTAAACCGTGAAATATATTCCCATGGAAACCTCGGTATTAGCCGTGCACGCCTCTTGTTATTATCTCTTTACTATGACCAATGTTTTTGCTGTACCGTGGAGTGTACTTTAAGAGGTGATATATTTACATACATGTACTTAGGAAACTGTACTTGTGGTTCTTTACAGAAAAAAATAATGTAAAAAAAAATAAAATAAATAAAATAAAATAAAAACACATACACACATTATACATTGTGGCTGTCAATTCTACTTTTACGTGTCCCATTTATCTTCACTTGTCTATAAATAGAGGATAACGAATTAGTGCTTTGTCTTTTAAAATAGAGAATATGAATAGAAAATGACCTAGTGTATAAGGTGAAGGCGTCCATATAAGAAAAATGGTATGGCTGTCCCCGGGAGGGAAAGCAATGGCGTAGAATCAATTTAAAACCAAAAATAAACTAAGCAGTTCATCCATCCCTATTCATTACAGCAATATTGTTCGGCTGTATTATTAAATATTTATGATCTTATTGCCCTAGTAATTAAATTTTATTGAATCTGCCAGTACCGCTTATCCGTTAACTTGTGCTCAGTCTATATATAATTCAAAAGAGTGTTTAGTATACGTGTTTTTATATAAATTATGTTGTGCTTGTAGTCCCTGGATGGAGACACGATGGGTTAGTAATGTCTAAATATAGAATACCACATATTGAATACATTCGATCTTCTGTTTATCTTTAACCCAACAATGTCTTCATCTAGGATGACAATGCTAAATAAAGGTTATATGCGCTGATCTATGATCTTGATTATATGATAGCTTGACTGATTGCACTTCTCTCCTCTCTTCCCATACCAGTGGATGGCTTTAGATCTTCTCTGAGATTCTTCATTGTTTCAACGGTGTAGGCGAGTTTTTCTGGTGTCAAATATTGGTTGATCACAAATCTTACCATGGCTCCGTCTTTTGGGGTCGCCGGATAAAAGAAAACCCAGGGGTATATCCCCTTAGAGCACAGATAGTGGTGTATTTCTACCGCCCTCTCCATCTCACCGACAACAACAGATACTATGGGGTGGTCGATGTCGGTCCTAACAGGGAAACCAGCCTCTTTAAGCTGTTGTCGGAATGATTTAGACAGTTTTCGCAAGTTCTCTCTCTGTTCAGTTGCATGCATTGCCAACTCCATCGCCTTTTTCACTCTCATTGCGCCTGAGATTTGCATGGCATTGCTGAATATCCCTAACGTTGTGGCGTGGTTGAAGCAGTCTGTGAAGTCACGGCTACTGGCAATGACGCCGTTTTCACAGGTAAGGCTTTTAAGAAATGATGTGGTTCTTACATGAACGCCGTCTTCGAGACCAAGATGTGCGACTAAACCTTCACCTTGCTCCCCTATTACGCCAAGTGCGTGGCTCTCGTCTACAACGAGGATACAACCAAGGTCGTGGCATAAGTCTACCAAATCAGCCATCGGTGCCTCTTCTCCGTTGGTGCTGTAAATCGAGTCCACGACTACCACTCCGCTCCCTGTTTTTGCTATCAATGATCGGAGGTGATCCAGGTCATTGTGGTGAAACACATGCAATCTCCCCGCAGCACCAGCAAAAGTCACCCCAACTTGAAGTGTCGCATGAGCAAAACGGTCCACGTAGACTGGTCGCTCGTTTCCCTTGAGCAATATCTCCATGGCTCCAATGTTTGCTGCAGTGCAGGAGTAGGTGAGGGCAGCACTTTCGCTCTTCAGCCACCGCGCCAAGGCCCTCTCTGTATCCTTAACGGGAGAATCGCCTGGGTATGAGACAACGCAGGAACAGATTCGGTCCATACCGTGACGGAGAATCGAATAGGCGTGTACCCAATTAAGCTCCTCGTTTTGACCAAGTCCAAGATAGTCACAGGAAAACATATCCACGTGGCTTGTGTATTTGTTTAATGTTTCAAACGGGGAGTAAGCCGCCTTGGTCCTTGCGGCTAACTCCTGGGAGTGTTGCCCTGGTAACTGGCCTCCCATGCATCTCTTAACTGTCGTAGTAAGAGATAGCGGTGTTCGGTTTGCATGGATAGATTGGTGTAATACGGAACGAACAGTTGAGATGGCCTTCATGACAGCTTAAGCAATGATTCCTGATAATAAAATAAATCAGTTTTAATACATAAATCAATGAATATTTGTATCTTCAATAAGATAAAAAACGATCGAACTACAATCAATAAAACTACAAATAATTTTCACCAACAAATCTTAAATTTCCTTTCTGAATATTCCTTTCACACCACTGAAGCAATCATCGTAGTAGTATACGGCTTTTATCCATTTTAGGTTTTGTGTTAAATAAAATTTACCTGAGCCACAAATCGTTGTTTTCACAGACGGTCACTTGAAAGCAGCAGGAAAAATACTCGCTTGTATGGTGGTCAGCAGAGCCAAGTTTGTAACTGGCAACGTTGGCGCGTCTATGACAGCGATGTCAGTAGTACGGATTGAGAATCGAAGAACGCAAAAACATCAAAAGGTGACTTGTCGACTCCACTATTTTAAAATCTGTCATTGTATGGACATTATCTTCTTTTATACACTTTATACCAGGTGAACCGTGACAAGTGAGCCCACACAGTTAAAAAATAGTCTAATTTTAGCAAAATAATTGACAGGTCGTGCAGAGATTAGACCTATCCTAAGTAAACAACAATTTGGGGTACAATGGCACAGCGTGACCGAGCTAAAATGTTGTCATTTAACTACACGTGGGTATCAGGAACGGGGCCAGTGGGGTTTCCGTAGGCGGTCAGGAGATATAAAAGTATATTGACATGTTTTCACCTACTATGAATAACAATGCAACTTCTGTTTATTCGTAATCTTTGAGGCGTTTCATATAGGCTATAAATATAAAGAGATACCGTATCTAATTGATCTGGCCTACATATAACTGGTTACGCCGCAGCTTGCGGTCACCTTGATATGGTCCACGGTCGCCATGTCCTGTCAACAAGTGACGTAGATTGACTGGGAGATTGGGTAACGCTCCCGTAATAGACTACGGGTGTGACATAGTGACGTGAAATTAGAAAAGAATGAAAAGACGTATATAAATCTAACAGTTTGGGTAAGGGAAGGGCTTGTTTAGATAGTTGGCAAGCGCTTAGAATAGTTTTGGAATTATGAGTATTGGCGAAATTCTTTAATTTTAAGTTAGAAATGTAGAACAAATATTTCTTTCTGAATATTATTGAACGATTTTTTTATCAGAAATGTGCCTAGCAGTCAGTGTGGAAAATTCAATTCTAAGACAACATTATTTTCTACTATACCAGACTTTAGGTATTGTTTTAATTTTGAATCTCAAAGGACGATCGTATGTTATCTTGATCAGTTAAGCTAAAACTACTCAGAAAATGTGCCTTGGAATTCAACATTATTATTTTTGTAATAATAATAATAATAACCATAAGACGAAGAAGGAAATGCTCATAAATATTAGCAAAAGGTGTATGACTTTAAATGCCATGTAAAACAATCGACAAAGTCTAATATGTAAATGCACGATGATAATCCCTGGAAAGCAGGCAAGGCGATGAACACAGATGGTTTGACCTTCTGTAACTGGCAGCTTTGGCGCGTTAGTCGAGATAATTTTGTTTAAAAGGACTCTATCTATTCAAAACAATTTGGTGATGTCACAATATAAAATGCCAGTCGTCTATGGAGCGTCCGATAAACGTGCTGACCCTGACGTGTGGAAGATAAATAAAGGAAGGGCTGGTCAATGTAGTCTAGGATGATCTTGGAAGATGGTCCATGAACCGCGACAAATGGGGTGACAGAGTGTTATTTGTGTAAATAATTGTATAATTTCGCAATTTAATGCGCATGGTATATTTTTAAAACAAGACTTGGTGTTTACAAAAATCCACTTGTAAGTACCCTCAGTATGACGTTTTATTTCTTTATTAAAATGTTGGAATATTAATGTGGAGTAAATTCCATAAGCCATCTTAATCAAAGGCCCTGTCCCACTATAGCATATAGCGCCAACGTATGGGAAAAAATCCACGTATGTACATAAGGGATATGTTCGTCTTACGTCGCATACCTTCCGCGTACCCAAGTAACACTGGTGTACGTTTGCAGTCGCAGAGGCTGAAAGAATATTCTGAGAATGTTCAAAATTTTAAGAGTACACGAGCGTTTGAGTCGTATGTTACTCATACGTTTGGCATAAGCTAGTGTGACGGCGAACGAGCAACATATCCCTACGCTTTAGCATCTGTAGTATAAATAAAGCGCTTTTTTCACAGTTTCAGGCTACACTTACGTACCTTTTTTGTGCATGGTGTGAGAGTATCTTTAGCAATCAATGGGCTTCCTTTGGGCGTCCAACGACGGCCTGGTCAATTTCATGATCGCACAAAGGTCGCACGAGGTATGTCTTAAAGCGTAAATGGGATTTAACTGGTCACTGGGAGCTGTTAGAAAATCTATAAAGATTAAATTTCTTTCTGAAAATCACAGTCCTTTAACACCGTTCGAAAGCATGACTCCGTCGTTTATTTAAATTTGTTACCTAGTCCTGAGATTTCCCTCTTTTAATTGGAATCGAATGGTACCAGGGTTTGGTTTTCTGGCGACTCTGGCATTAAATTGATCCATAGATTATTTTGCGTTATATCAAATTCAAATGAGATACCCAAAAGCATAAAACGTTATTGTAACCGTACAATAAATATGTAGAAACATTATGATAAAGTTATAAAACGTTCTGTGTTTGGTGTGTTTGGTTGGTAAAGGACCCTCTTATGAAGATAGCTACCTGTATTATGTCAAATTATCGTATCCCTAATTGTCTGAAGTGATTATTAAATAAAGATAGAAATCATGTTATGGGCACTTGCATGGTGCCTTTAACTAACTGCTGCTTACTGTCTCAGAGTTTAAGTACTAATTACACATTTTTACTCTTGTTCAACTTATTTATTTGAATTTAGTTTATTTGGTTACCATGGTTCTTTAAATATAGGTGTAATTGTATGTCAAATGGCTTGTCAAATTAAGACCTTGACTTACTAAATCTAAACTGTGTGGCATCAAATGCATTGATAAAAAGAAGGGAGCATATATACGGCGACAGAACTTTGAACTCTGAGTCACAGAGTCAGACAGATACCTTTTTTCACTTTGGCTTTTTCCGTTTTAGATGATCTCTGCTGTTCTCTGTCGGCCCACTGAGCACCATTATACCTGTAGCTATTTGAAAACCCTCATACATAAAAGATGTATTTAGACACCAAGAACACGAAGCAGATATTAATCTTGAATGAATGAATATTTTACCTCTGTAAAATCTGAAGAGAGCATATTAATCAATCCTTTCCGGGAAAATGTGTGTTTTGATAACGCTTCTTTATTCTTTGTGCAAATCAGTACTATTAGATCCTTGGTGGACCAAATAAAAACGTTTGTTTGCAGTAGCAGCTACATATCAGCCACACACGAGACGACTAAGTGACGTGAACTTCCTATGAGGACGAGCCACGCCTCAGGTATGTTTTATTCTCATAACCTTAGTCAAATGTAAATTAGTTATTTAAGATTTTCCTGATACTAGCAACGTTGTTTTAGAAAACAATATTCTCTTCTAGGATGACAGTGCTAAATAAAGGCAATATGCGTTGATCTTTGATGTGGATTATATGATAGCTTGACTGATTACACTTCTCTCCTCTCTACCCAAACCAGAGGATGGCTTTAGATCTGCTCTGAGATTCCTCATTGTTTCAACGGTGAAGGCGAGTTTCTCTGGGGTCAAATATTGGTTGATAACAAATCTCACCATGGCCCCGTCTTTTGGGGTCGCCGGATAAAAGAAAACCCAAGGGTATATCCCCTTAGAGCACAGATAGTGGTGTATTTCTACCGCCCTAGCAGACTGACCAATAACTACAGATACTATGGGGTGGCCGATGTCGGTCCTAACCAGGAAGCCAGCTTCTTTAAGATGTTGTCGGAATGATTTAGACATTTTTCGCAAGTTCTCTCTCTGTTCAGTTGCCTGCATTGCCAACTCCATTGCCTTTTTCACTCTCATTGCGCCCGAGATTTGCATGGCATTGCTGAATATGCCTAACGTTGTGGCGTGGTTGAAGCAGTCTGTGAAGTCACGGCTACTGGCAATGACTCCATTATCGCATGTAAGGCTTTTATGTAATGATGTGGTTCTTACATGAACGCCTTCTTCAAGACCAAGATGGGCGACTAAACCTTCACCTTGCTCCCCTATTACGCCAAGTGCGTGGCTTTCATCTACGACGAGGATGCAACCAAGGTCGTGGCACAAGTCCACCAAGTCGGCCATCGGTGCTTCCTCTCCGTTGGTGCTGTAAATCGAGTCCACGACAACCACTCCGCTCCCTGTTTTTGCTATCAATGATCGGAGGTGATCCAGATCATTGTGGTGAAACACATGCAATCTCCCCGCAGCACCGACAAAAGTCACCCCAACTTGAAGTGTCGCATGAGCAAAACGGTCCACGTAGACTGGTCGCTGGTTTCCTTTTAGCAATATCTCCATGGCTCCAATGTTTGCTGCTGTGCAGGAGTAGGTGAGGGCAGCACTTTCGCTCTTCAGCCACCGCGCCAAGGCCCTCTCTGTATCCCTAACAGGAGAATCGCCTGGGTGTGAGACAACGCAGGAACAGATTCGGTCCATTCCGTGACGGAGAATCGCGTCGGCGTGTACCCGATTAAGCTCCTCGTTTTGACCAAGTCCAAGATAGTCGCAAGAGAACAAATCCACGTGGCTCTCGTATTTGTTTAATGTTTCAAATGGAGAGTAAGCCGCCTTGGTCCTTGCGGCTAGCTCCTGGGAGTGTTGCCCTGGTAACTGGCCTCCCTTCCATCTCTTTATTGTCATAGTAAGAGACAGGGGTGGTGGATGAACATGGATAGATTGGTGGAACACGGAACGAAGAATTGAGATGGCTTTCATTTCAGTGCTGAATAAAAAATGAATCTAACATTAGTATATATATACTGTATTTGTCGAAATAAATCCAGTATTGTATTTTTACCACAAATCATTTTATATACATTGTTTGGATCCAATCAATATATTTAAAAATGAACAAAATTTGACTGTTTCCTCCATCCTTTTTTTTTGCCTGAAGGCCGTTTTGCCCGAAGGTTCTTCAGGGACGTACAAAGATTTCAAAATTACGATATGAAACAGGAGATAGATGGGAGGCAAGGGCAAGTTTTATGATGTAATTTGAAATCTGTATAGGTGGCGCTATTTTACCCCCTTGGCAAGACTGTACACCATCTTTTGTCGAAAGTGAAACGTAACTTTTTGAATGGGCACGTGACACGTTGACTGGTTGACGTAACGAGACGCGCAAGCAGGATCTCGCAGTTTATTTTACACTGGAAAACAATTTTATGTCTCTATTAGGTGCATGTTTTAGTGGGTTGAGTATAGCATGTATTACACAGGATATATGGCCTTACTGTGACAGATTCTTTGGATAAGTCTTACAGATATTATGCAATCGCGTGCTTGAAAAGGAAGTCAGGGGCAGGTACGCCCAATTTACCCCCCCCCCCCCCCCGGGTTCGTTCGCCCCGAGACATGTCTATATGGCACACTGATGGAGACTGGAGATAACGACACTTCTTTAATGTAATTACTAAACCTCTATCAGAAAAAAGAGGTAGATCGTGTGTTGTTTTTTGACAAAGTAGAAATGTTTTAAAGAAAACTTGTATTATTTCGGTCATATATATATATATATATATATATATATATATATATATATATATATATATATATATATATATATGCTTTTGTTGATGATGTTGTTAGTAAACTCAGTTTTATTTCAAGAAGTTTTCAGAGGTGAGCAAAAGTGCAGTGCACATAGCTCAATTCTGGCTGCAACTCGGTGTAACGGAGTACAATGCACAGGAGCTGACTACAGTATGATTTACTTTACGATTTTAGTATGTGCGCACCTTGTGGTAAGGCTGAATTTACTCTTAAAAGAATTACAGGGAATTTCTCATATTTGCACCACAAAGTACATAAATGATCTTCCTTTTTTAAAGAAAAATTACTGAATACCCGAAGGTAATAATTTCCCTGACATCTCAGTTTTTATAACAATAAGGTGTCAGTCGGTCCCCGGCTCCCCCAACACCACTGAAGAGTCTTAGGGTAAAACGGCCGTCGGTCAACGTGGAGGCGATGTAATTTTCTATACGCTTAATTTTTATATAAGTAAATGTATATTCAAATAATTAAAAAGAAAGCAAAGAGACAAAAGTAAATAAACAAAGGATGTTTGTTGCCTAAAAAAAAGGTACACATCCTGGCGGATTTCCCCTTTCTGTTTAATACTGTGAACAGTAAATGACGCATGGTGGTCAAATGCAACGTACATGTAAATTTATATCAGTGAAGTTTGTAATCGGGAATTCTTCAAAAAGAAGAACGAACAGTAAGCCTGAACTTAACAATCTGCTAGATAAATCTTTCCAGTGTCTCTTCTGGTTAGCATCATAAGCATGCATTCCTGTAAATGTCATACCTGCCAAATATTGCACATGGTGACAATGCCTAAAACGGATTCATTCAATTTTTAGCTCTTTTGTTTTAATATCTTTTATTAAAATATCATGAAGGTCTCAAATTATAAATGTTCACATTACAGAAGTTATCTTCATATAGGGTATACAGTATAATGCCATTTCTACTATAAATATATTGAGAAATGAAACAAACCTGAGCCGTGATAGCGTTCCTAGAATTTTCAACGGTCACTTGTTAGTAGCTATTGGCCCAAATGGCGTGTCTTGACCACCAGCTATCTCAGTAGTGAGGACTAAGAAATTGAAGACCTCGACGACAATAAAGGGTGGTTTGTTGACCCAGTGACTCTTCTGTGTTAAAGTCTGTCGTTCTATGTATATTATCTCCCTTTAGGCAGTGTTCTTATGCTATACTGCACATCAACGTCGCGAATCTTTTTGTTACGCAACGCGTCAGCAGCTTGTGCTTATGATGTATATAGCAATACACGATAGCTAATATTTTGTATTATTATATTTATATTCACTATAAAGGTAAAAAAAATTGGCTAAAGCAAATGCTTTTCAATAAAATTATTCTCAATTTATATTTAACAAAAGATCAACAGATAATGATTACTTGATCGCAGAGATGTGATTCGATATATGTAGATGAATATGACATATTACCGCCTGACGTTACAAGATGTTTTTGTGACAGATATCTAATCTTAATTGCGTGGATCAAGCCCTGGGGGTCTTCTTTAATATACAGACATAATTTAGCAGCGACCGAGTCTTCCCTTGCAGTTTTATTACCCGTCCCCCGAAAAAAAAAAAAAAAAAAAAAAAAAAACATTAAGGGACTTTTGCATGCTCAGCGAATCGAAAAGAAGTGCGTAGTATTATTTGGCCGTCTTAAACTGGCTATCTCTATTTCCGCTAAAATGGCAGTCGTCTATGAAGCGTCCAACAAGCGTGCTGACCGGTGTGAAAGATAAATATTGGCCGGGCGGGTGTTTGTAGCCTGGGATGTTTTAAGTAGATGGACATGAACCGTGGCAAATGGGGCCGCACAACATTGCTTATGTAAATAATTGTATACTTTAAGCAATTTAATGCACAACATTTTTTTTAAACAAGATATCTTATATCTACCATGCGTAGACTTAGTTTGACTTTTGATGTCTTTATGGAATAACTGTTGTTAGTTAGTTGTAATTACTGTGGGGCATAACTATTTTTAACAATTTGTATGAAAGGTTTGCCTCTATTTCTATACTTCAAATACGTATATCAATTTTAAGATATAAATATTTAAAACATTCTATTCTTAGTTTCACAATGGTGTTATATTTTATCGGCAGCCCGTTGATTCAGTAGACATTAAGCAAAATCATGATAAATTTGTTATCAGCTCATCAAAACCTCAAAATATCAAGCAATGGTATAAAGGAATAAAAAGAAAAAAAAAAAAAAAAAACGCATAAGAAGAATATGTTTAAGTAGAAGAATGAGCAAATATAATAACAATTAATAGTTTGCTCCGTTCGGAACCTAATCCAAATCTTTGAACATCCCTGATAGAAGTTAAATATATGAATTAGTTTTACTGGTAAATGTGATTGCTCTTAATAGTAATAGCACATTACATAGTCCTAAGGTAAACCGTGAAATATATTCCCATGGAAACCTCGGTATTAGCCGTGCACGCCTCTCGTTATTATCTCTTTACTATGACCAATGTTTTTGCTGTACCGTGGAGTGTACTTTAAGAGGTGATATATTTACATACATGTACTTAGGAAACTGTACTTGTGGTTCTTTAGAGAATATGAATAGAAAATGACCTAGTGTATAAGGTGAAGGCGTCCATATAAGAAAAATGGTATGGCTGTCCCCGGGAGGGAAAGCAATGGCGTAGAATCAATTTAAAACCAAAAATAAACTAAGCAGTTCATCCATCCCTATTCATTACAGCAAAATTGTTCGGCTGTATTGTTAAATATTTATGATCTTAATGAGCTAGTGATTAAACTTAGTTGAATCTGCCAGTAACTCTTATAAGTTAACTTGTGCTCAGTCTAAAAATAGCTCAAAATAGTGTTTAGTATACGTGTATATAAATTATGTTGTGCCTGTAGTCCCTGGATGGAGACACGATGGGTTAGTAATGTCTAAATGCAGAATACCACATACTGAATACATTCGATCTTCTGTTTATCTTGAACCCAACAATGTCTTCTTCTATGCTGACAATGCTAAATAAAGGTAATATGCGTTGATCTATGATCTTGATTATATGATAGCTTGACTGATTACACTTCTCTCCTCTCTACCCATACCAGTGGGTGGCTTTAGATCATCTCTGAAATTCTTTATTGTTTCAACGGTGTAGGCGAGTTTCTCTGGGGTCAAATATTGGTTGATCACAAATCTCACCATGGCTCCGTCTTTTGGGGTCGCCGGATAAAAGAAAACCCAAGGGTATATCCCCTTAGAGCACAGATAGTGATGTATTTCTACCGCCCTAGCAGACTGACCGACAACTACAGATACTATGGGGTGGTCGATGTCGGTCCTAACCGGGAAGCCAGCTTCTTTAAGCTGTTGTCGGAATGATTTAGACATTTTTCGCAAGTTCTCTCTCTGTTCAGTTGCCTGCATTGCCAACTCCATTGCTTTTTTCACTCTCATTGCGCCAGAGATTTGCATGGCATTGCTGAATATGCCTAACGTTGTGGCGTGGTTGAAGCAGTCTGTGACGTCACGGCTACTGGCAATGACACCATTATCGCATGTAAGGCTTTTATGTAATGATGTGGTTCTTACATGAACGCCGTCTTCGAGACCAAGATGGGCGACTAAACCTTCACCTTGCTCCCCTATTACGCCAAGTGCGTGGCTTTCATCTACGACGAGGATGCAACCAAGGTCGTGGCACAAGTCCACCAAGTCGGCCATCGGTGCTTCCTCTCCGTTAGTGCTGTAAATCGAGTCCACGACTACCACTCCGCTCCCTGTTTTTGCTATCAGTGATCGGAGGTGATCCAGATCATTGTGTTGAAACACATGCAATCTCCCCGCAGCACCGGCAAAAGTCACTCCAACTTGAAGTGTCGCATGAGCAAAACGGTCCACGTAGACTGGTCGCTGGTTTCCTTTGAGCAATATCTCCATAGCTCCAATGTTTGCTGCTGTGCAGGAATAGGTGAGGGCAGCACTTTCGCTCTTCAACCACCGCGCCAAGGCCCTCTCTGTATCCCTAACAGGAGAATCGCCTGGGTGTGAGACAACGCAGGAACAGATTCTGTCCATTCCGTGACGGAGAATCGAATAGGCGTGTACCCAGTTAAGCTCCTCGTTTTGACCAAGGCCAAGATAGTCGCAAGAGAACAAATCCACGTGGCTCTCGTATTTGTTTAATGTTTCAAACGGGGAGTAAGCCATCGTGGTCCTTGCGGCTAACTCCTGGGAGTGTTGCCCTGGTAACTGGCCTCCCATCCATCTTTTAACTGTCGTAGTAAGAGACAGGGGTCTTCGGTTGGCATGGATAGTTTGGTGGAACACGGTACGAATAGTTGAAATAGCCTTCATGACGGCTTTATCAAAGATTCCTGATTATAAAATAAATCAATTTAAAAACATAAATTAAGAAATATTTATATCTTCAAACAATAAGATGAAAAACGAACTACAATTGATAAAACAACATATAATTGTCACCATCAAATGTATAATTTCCTTTCTGAAAATTCCTTTCATCTACACATGATCGGAGCAACCAGCGCACGAGTATATGTCGGGTATTTCCATTTCAAGTTTTATGTTAAATTAAACCTACCTGAGTTGCAGATCGTCCGCAGAGTTCACAAAGGGTCACTTAATAGCAGCAGGAAAAATAAAAATCGCTTTTATGATGGTCGATCGACAGAGTCAAGTTTGTAACGGGCAAAATTGGCGATGGCAGCAGTGAGGATTAAAAATTCGAAGAACACGAAAACGCTAAAAGGTGCACCTGTCGACTATACTGTGAATCTTCTGTTTTAAAATCTGTCATTGTATGGATATTATCTTCTTTTATACCGTTCATACCAGGTGAACCGTGACAAGTGGGCTCACACAGTTAAAAAATAGTCTAATTTTAGCAAAATAATTGACAGGTCGTGCAGAGATTAGACCTATCCTAAGTAAACAACTATTTGGGGCACAATTGCACGGCATGACCAGTGCTAACATGTTGATATTTAACTACACGTGGGTATCAGGATCGGGGCCAGTGGGGTTTCCGTGGGCGTTCATAAGATATAAAACTTTCTTGACATGCTTTCACCTACTATGAATAACAATGCAAGTTCTGTTTATTCGTAATTCTTGAGGCGTTTCATAAAGGCTATAAATATAAAGAGCTACCACATCTAATTGATCTGACCTACATGTACCTGGTTACGCTGTAGCTTGTGGTCACCTTGATATGGCCCATGGTCGCCTTGTCCTGTCAACAAGTGACGTAAATTGGCTGGGAGAATGGGTAACGCTTCTGTAATAGATTTTAAACTGTGGGCGTGACATAGTGACGTCAAATTAGAAAAGAATGAAAAGACGTACTATTGCAAAATTATGATCATTAATCTAACAGTTTGCGAAAGGGTAGGGATTGTTTAGATAGTTGCGCAAACGCTAAAAATAGTTTCGGAAATATGAGTATTGGCGACATTCTTTAATTTCAAGTTAATGATGTAGAACAAATATTTCTTTCTGAATAATATTGAACGAGATTTTAATCAGAAACGTGCCTAGCAGTCAGTGTGCAAAATGTTCTACTGTACCAGACTTTAGGTATTGTTTTAATTTTTAATCTCAAGAGACGATCGTATGTTATCTCGGTCAGTTACGCTAAAACTACTCAAAAATGTGCCTTTGGAGTTCAACATTATTATTTTTGTAATAATAATAATAACCATAAGACGAAGAAGGAAATGCTCATAAATATTAGCAAAAAGGTGTATGACTTTAAATGCCATATAAAAAATCGACAAAATCTAAAATGTAAATGCACGATGATAATCCCTGGAAAGCAGGCAAGGCGAGGAACACAGATGGTTTGACCGTCTAGAACTGGCAGCTTTGGCGCGTTGAGATAATTTCGTTTAAAAGGACATTACCTAGCCAAAACAATTTGGCGATGTCACAATATAAAATGCCAGTCGTCTATGGAGCGTCCGATAAGCGTGCTGACCCTGACGTGTGAAAGATAAATAAAGGAAGAGCGGGTCAGTGTAGTCTAGGATGATCTTGGAAGATGGACCATGAACCGTGACAAATGGGGTGACACAGTGTTATTTGTGTAAATAATTGTATAATTTCGCAATTTAATGCGCATGGTCTAGTTTTAAAACAAGACTGTTTACAGAATTCCACATGCAAGTATCCTCAGTATGACGTTTTATTTCTTTATTAAAATGTTGGAATATTAATGTGGATTAAATTCCGTAAGCCATCTTAATCANAGCTAATTATTCTAATTGAAGTTAGCAGGATGCTATCTCAACATAAATCAAAATATTTTTACTCAAAGTAATTTTGTAATGTACTTTTTTCATTTAGTGTGGCAAATGAAAAGAGAAATATTTCTGCAAGTGGAAACTGACAATGACTGTCTAAATACCGGTGTAATGTTGTTCTTAAAATCTGTGCTTGGTTATTTCATGCAATAAAAGTATTATTGCCAAATACTTATTACATTAGATCATTATAAAATACTTGTCTTAAATCCTGGGAGTAGTATGGGTGTGATAAAGCCTCAACGGCCTTTTATAATAAGGATCCCTGTACACAGCACAATGGGGTCATAAATGACCCCACTTGGTCATTTCAGTCAGTAAAATAGCTTGGTCTCTTGAGGGTTAATGCGCATGGTCTAGTTTTAAAACAAGACTGTTTACAGAATTCCACATGCAAGTATCCTCAGTATGACGTTTTATTTCTTTATTAAAATGTTGGAATATTAATGTGGAGTAAATTCCGTAAGCCATCTTAATCAAAGGCCCTGTCCCACTATAGCATATAGCGCCAACGTATGGGAAAAATTACACGTATGCAGACAAACGTAAGGGGTATGTTCGTCTTACGTCGCATACCTTCCACGTACCCAAGTAACACTTGTGTACGTTCGCAGTCGCAGAGGCTGAAAGAATATTTTGAGAATGTTCAAAATTTTAAAAGTACACGAGCAATTGAGTCGTACGTTACTCATACGTTTGGCATACGATAGGGTGACCACGAACGAGCAACATATCCCTACGCTTTAGCATCTGCAGAAAAAATAAAGAGCTATTTTCACAGTTTCAGGCTACACTTACGTACCTCTTTTGTGCATGGTGTGAAAGTGTCTTTAGCAATCATCGGGCTTCCGTTGGGCGTCCAACGACGACCTGGTCAATTTCATGATCGCACAAAGGTCGCACGAGGGATGTAAATGGGATTTAACTCGTCACTGGGAGCTGTTAGAAAATCTATAAAGATTAAATTCCTTCCTGAAAATCACAGTCCTTTAACACCGTTCGAAAGCATGACTCCGTCGTTTATTTAAGTTTGTTACCTATTCCTGAGATTTCCCTCTTTTAATTGGTATCGAATGGTATCAGGGTTTGATTTTCTGGCGCCTCTGGCATAAAATTGATCCATAGATTATTTTGCGTTATATCAAATTCAAATGAGATACTCAAAAGCACAACACGTTACTGTAACCGTACCATAAATATGTGGAAACGTTATGGTAAAGTTATAAAACGTTCTGTCTTTGGTTTGTTTGGTTGGTAAAGGAACCTCTTATGAAGATAGCAACTTGTATTATGTCAAATTATCGTATTCCAAATTGCCTGAAGTGATTATTCAATAAAGATAGAAATCGTGTTATGGACACTTGCATGGTGCCTTTAACTAACTGCTGCTTACTGTCTTAGAGTTTAAGTACTAATTTGTGCCAACATTAACATTTTTACTCTTGTTCAACTTATTCATTTGAGTTTAGTTTACTTGGTTACTATGGTTCCTTAAATATAGGTGTAATTGTATGTCAAATGGTTTGTCAAAGCAAGACCTTGACTTACTAAATCTTAACTGTGTGGCATCAAATGAATTGATAAAAAGTAGAGAGCATCCATACAGCGACTGACCTTTGAACAGAAGAGTCACAGACTCAGTCAGATACCCTCTATCACTTTGGCTTTTTCCGTTTTAGCTGATCTCTACTGTTCTCTGTCAGCCCACTGAGCACCATTATACCTGTAGCTATTTGAACACCCTCATACATAAAATATGTATTTAGACACCAAGAACACGAAGCAGCAATTAATCTTGAATGAATGAATATTTTATCTCTGGTCAATTTGAAATGACCATGTTAATCAATCCTTTCCAAGAAGAATGTGTCTTTTGATAACGCTTCCTTATTCTTTATGCAAATAAGTACTATAAGTTCCTTGGTGGACCAAATAAAAACGTTTGTTTTCAGGAGCAGCTACATATCAGCCACACACGAGACGACTAAGTGACGTGAACTTCCTATGAGGACGAGCCACGCCTCAGGTATGTTTTATTCTCAATAGTCATGTGTAAATTTGTTATTTAAGATTTTCCTGATACTAGCAACGTTGGTTTAGAAGAAAAACAGAATGGATCTGTTTTAAGGCATTGTTATTGTTTGCATTAAAAATTTAAATATGAGAGTTATCCAAAAATGTGTCCATATAGCTGACCTGTGGAGACATACGGTCGATTTAACTTGCAGATACAGATATCTCTCTTCAAGATTTATAACAGCGAGCTAGAGAGGGGGAAATACGAGTATATGTAATGTTTAACTTATTCATATACCTAAAAAAATCTATCAAAACACCTTATAGGAAAAATACCAAAATTAATCTTGCTTTCAATAAATCAATGCTATTCGATAAAAGTAGTGACATCCCCTTGGTGAA
The DNA here is from genome assembly GCF_001039355.2 of Lingula anatina. The sequence continues at coordinate 56,050 of NW_019774670.1, read as the reverse complement.
GCATTTGGCGGTCTACGGTGACCCGCAAAACATGCTCATTCTGAATTTTATGCGATACAAACCATCAGATTGTTGAATGAATATGAAAAATAAAAATTTAAACATGTAATAACAACATATCCCGAATGTGTATTTGATAATTCATTCGAAAGTTTCTATCTATTTATTTACATATATATATATATATATATATATATATATATATATATATATATATATATATATATATATATATATATATATATGTGAAGTTAAACTTCATTTTTCTCATGAATCAGGGATACGCTGTTGACATTGTCATGAAGGCCATATCATCTCTTCGTTCCGTGTTCCACCAATCTATCCATGTCCACCGACGACCCCTGTCTCTTACTACGACAGTTAAGAGATGGATGGGAGGCCAGTTACCAGGGCAACACTCCCAGGAGTTAGCCGCAAGGACCAAGGCGGCTTACTCTCCGTTTGAAACATTAAACAAATACGAGAACCACGTGGATATGTTTTCCTTGGACTATCTTGGACTTGGTCAAAACGAGGAACTTAACCGGGTGCACGCCGACGCGATTCTCCGTCACGGTATGGACCGAATCTGTTCCTGCGTTGTCTCACATCCAGTCGATTCTCCCGTTAAGGATACAGAGAGGGCCTTGGCGCGGTGGCTGAAGAGCAAAAGTGCTGCCCTCACCTACTCCTGCACAGCAGCAAACATTGGAGCCATGGAGATATTGCTCAAAGGAAACCAGCGACCAGTCTTTGTTGATCACTTTGCTCATGCAACATTAAAACTCGGGGTGACCGTTGCTGGTGCTGCGTCGAGATTGCAGGTGTTTCAACACAATGATCTGGATCACCTCCGGTCATTGATAGGAAAAACAGGGAGCGGAGTGGTAGTCGTGGACTCGATTTACAGCACTAACGGGGAGGAAGCACCGATGGCCGACTTGGTAGACTTGTGCCACGACCTTGGTTGCATCCTCGTCGTAGACGAGAGCCATGCACTTGGCATAATAGGGGAGCAAGGTGAAGGTTTAGTCGCCCATCTTGGTCTCGAAGACGGCGTTCATGTAAGAACCACATCCTTATATAAAAGCCTTACCTGTGAAAACGGCATCATTGCCAGCACCCGTAACGTCACTGAATGTTTCAACCACGCTACAACGTTAGGCATATTCAGCAACACTATTCAAATTTCGGGCGCCGTCAGAGTGAAAAAAGCAATGGAGTTGGCAATGGAGGCAACTGAACAGAGAGAGAATTTGCGAAACCTGTCTAAATCATTTCGACAACAGCTTAAAGAAGCTGGGTTCCCAGTTAGGACCGACATCGACCACCCCATAGTATCTGTTGTTGTCGGTGAGATGGAGAGGGCGGTAGAAATACACCACTATCTGTGCTCTAAGGGGATATACCCTTGGGTTTTCTTTTATCCGGCGACCCCAAAAGAGGGAGCCATGGTGAGATTTGTTATCAACCAATATTTGACCCCAGAAAAACTCGCCTACACCGTTGAAACAATGAAAAATCTCAGAGACGACCTGAAGTAGGCCACTTGGATAGGCACGCCAAATACTATCCAGGAAAAAGAAGAAAAATAGTTTCACCAAAGCCTATAATACATGGCACAGTGTCAGTGTAAATCTATACATTTACAAGTCAATGTACTTCCCAAGAACTGAACAGTTTATAGGGTTATAGAATAGGAAATTGCTGATACGTTACCGTGCGGGGTTGAGTGTTTTGCATACCTGTCCGACCATTAATCATTTTCTTAATGGTCGAAATACTGCACATATATTTAATGCAGATAACCTTTTCCCTCTTATTGAATAAGATCCGTTCTCCGTTAGATTCACATACGTTAAGGAAGAAGTGACATATGCGTGGGTTAGTACAGGGCTTTTTCTTAGACTGATGAATGCCTAGATCGATTCATCTGGATCGATTTAACTCCCTGGGGTCTCTCACTAAATTGCTATCAACTAAATCGGCCGTGTGTCACGCCTACCGAATCAGCTTGGGGGTAAAAATAATTACACCCTAACAGCTATTCTGGGCGTGATAGGCATTTAAGCCGATTACGTTTATAGCAATTTAGTGAGACTACCCAGGGAGAAAGATCGATCCAAATATCTGTGGGAATAGTCCCTTATTTTAAGTTGTCCGAACTAACTATTTCGGAAAGACATGCAAAGGCCACCTGCATTTCGCAATTTTTTTTGCAAATAATCTTGTTTGCCCCGATCCTTTACCTCATGCTATAAACCTATTAAATGCTTGTGGGTCAGAGCTTGTTTGTCTGCAGCTTTCCACAATCAAAATATTATATAATATGATAATTGCAGCTATGTTTGTAAATGACGCTATTTTTCTGACTGGCGTATCTAGAAAAGCAGTCATATGATAAAGGACACCATATTAGCATGCACACGACCAGTGCTTGAGTAAGAGACAACAGAGGCGTACAATGTGCATCAGAAACATGGCATAGGTAAATATAAGGAAGCAACATTGTGTTTGTTGAGATCAATTTCACGTATAGATGTCGCTATTATACAAAGCGAGCTCTATGATATTTGTTGTAAGGTTGGTTGATCTAATCGGGTTGGAGCTTTACATTTTTGTGTAACTTTGACAGTCATGGTAAGGTATACAAGGGGGTTCAATGAAATAAATCAGTCTCTGGGTCGTTTTTTTTCCTCAACCAGGACTCTTAATATTGGATGATGAAGTGCCTCTTTTGTGGTTCAAGTACGCTTTTGCTAAAATGATGGGCTGTTTTGGAGATTATAGACTCTGTTTTTGATTAAATATTCATACTGCTTCGTGCATATTGTACGCAATAGTAAGCTTAATAGGGAAATGGTTCACACTTTAAAAGAAATTGACTTTATTGGATTACCTAAGATTAACATTCCTTCGATTTTAAACGCATTTTGCAATAACATTGTCACTATCGCACATGTAGTGTTTTGTTTTATATAGTTGGGGAGGGGTCTGGGATTCCCATGGAGTGTTATTTAGGCTATCACTTAATACAAAGGTAATCTCCTTACAATATAGCTAAAGTAAACTCGCCTACACTGTAGAAACAATTAGAAATAACAGACATGACCTAAAGTTATGCCTTGGACAGGCAGAGAGAAGAATAGAGGGGAACAATAGCAACTACTTTAGCTAAAGCCTAAAATGCAGGCCGAATTTTCAATGTTTATTTACAGCATGTCCAATTTAATATACTGCTTCCCAAATGACGTGTTTTTAAGGTTACCCAAATGAAATTATTGAATAATGTCAATTAAATCGATTAGTAACGTAAATTATTTGAGCGTAATGCAAAATCAGTTTCATAGATTTTTGTTGTATTTTATTTAGTAAGGAGGAGGCGGGGGGGGGGGGGTTAAAGACTGTTAAAGGCACACATGTTCTAATATAAAGAGGCCAGGATGCAATGATCTCAGTGTAAATTATGTCGAATAAGTGTCTCTCAACGGCCATCGGCAGCGGAAGTTGGAAGATTTATACAAAACAGTTTTACGGATTTTGAATTCGAGGCTCCAGGTACTTATTTGATTGTTTTACTATAGGAAAACTTGTAACAGAATTGGCGTGATCGATGCTGATAGGTTAATAAAGTTTTTATATATAGAATATTTGATACACATTAAATGGAACAAAAAGTCGTGAGTCACATGCCACAGTGCCAACTATGGCAACTATGGCAGGTTGCATGGTAGCTTTGGAGATGTTCTTTTAAAAAAGTATTCAGTAAATTAACTAATGCTAGGAAAGCATAACAAACAAAAGTGGACGTATTTGACGCACTTGGATCATAAAACAAATAGAAAAGGATTGCTGTAAAATGGTTTAATAAGAATAAATTAATAAACACAACAGATTGTAACATAGTTTCAATAAATCTGATATCAGTTACAAATTACACTTTGTTCTTGATACATTTATAACAAGGTTACCCAGTGATAAATTAAATCACTAAACTTTGGTTCTTCTTCATGTGCCATCACCCATGCGGTGTTTGACGAACGTTGATATTATCCGGAAGGTTTTTGTTTCTCGCCCATGACTAAAGGTGTTTGGTTGGTAATTCAAAACTGTCAAGTAAGGTCATTCGTTTTCTGCCTCGGGTACTTTTGCCAGCTATTCTACTACTAAGGCTAAGATTCTCCAATCCCTCTTTTTCTGATGGAATGGCCCAATAACTCGCAAAGGAGCTCATCCGCCCTTTGACAGGTTTGTTTTTATTGCTGCTGGGTGTTTACGCACCATCCTCACTGGGTAAGCCCAGTGGGGGAGCCGGTTTAGTCGCCGACAATCCGACCATGGAACAGGTAGTACTGGTTTACATGTTACCAGTAGCAGGCGAAACCTGACCTGACTATAAAATTATATATAAACAAGTTTATCCAAGATAAAATCGTTCCTTATTATCGACGACACTGCGACATATAGGGCATGTAGATAAATTTGGCGCACATGACTCGCACACGACGTGGTTGCAACGTTTGAGTAGAGTATTGACTTCCCGGTCAATGCATACTGGACACCTCACTTTTCTCAAAGCTTCGTCGTGTTGGATCTGAAGACTGCTTATTGATCCTGCCATTACTGCAATTTCGTTCTGTAATTTTGTAATTTTTCCTGTAACAATGTGAGAGATGAAATATACCAGCAGAAGGCGCCTTAACAAAATTGACGAAGATGTATACCAATGCAGGTTGATTTTGATGATGTACTGATTAATTGACCCTTAATGGCAATGCATCAGAAAAATAATCAAAACTGACGCAGTCAAATATGAAAGTCAAATATATGCCACTGGGTCTGAGAGGAGTAACGATAAGAAAACTAAGCTTATACTAAATGATTGGGGACATAATTATAGATACCATATACAATCCACATGTAACGTACACGACCAATGCAATACATACAGTTAATATGAGAGGAGGAATATTTGCTAAAGGCTCAGTCACAATGTCGGCGAGCTGTCGGGGTCGTCGTAGAAAATAAAGACTCCTTGAACAATCCTAGCAATAATCCTAATAAAAGTGGAGCAGTCACATTGTCTGAGATTTTATCAAGGATTTTGACCCGGTTTTGTCGAAAAATCGTGGGATTAGCCTCCGATCGCCTCCGATTGCATCGGAGGCGATCGGAGACGATATCTGCGAGCGTCTTTTCTCGTAATTTTTCCCCCCTGGGTATATGTGGTTATATATGGGTATATATTCGGAGGACGCCTCCGATTAATCGGAGGGCATCGTAGGTCATCGGAGATTGTGTCTGGGATGCCCAAAATGGGTGAAAAATCTGGCGAGCAATCTTAAAATTTTAAGTTCAAAGTTGGGGACCGCGACGGGTGTGGCGATGTCTAAAATATCTGCGACAACCCGTAGGCGTCCGGAGAGCGCCTCCGACGGGTGCAAAATCGTGAGATCTGTCTCAAGATTTTGTTCAAATTTCCCGGGTTTTACCCATCCCCGACACATCGCAACTGATTTGTGACTGAGCCTTAACAGGAAACAGCACAAACTTACCGATCTGCTCTATTTCGTATTGTATCCTTGCCATGTCAAACAATGAATCATCACTTCTAACTGCTGTATAGGCTTTGTTACGTCTAGAGTTGTCATCTGGTATCTTTTTGAATGGAAATAGAACATTAACATGTTAGTAAGCAATAATATAAATCTTGTGCGGAAAACACAAACAAAACACAAACAAACAAACAAACAAAATAAATAAATAAATAAATAAATAAATAAAACAGTGGTTATTTGCTTTCGGTTGGCATATTATTTTGTGAGAAAATAAATCAGACTTGGGTGACTGGTAAGTTTAATACGACAACCTGGAAAATACATTGCTTAATATGTTTATGATATCAACCCAAAGTACATTATTTAGCAAACCTTAGGAGGGTATTTTGTCTGCACCATATCAACAAACTCTGGTCCCTTTTTAAGCAACAAAAATGGACATCTCGGAAGCCACCGCGCGTGCTCTATCCATGCTATATCTGTCAGTGAACCGCCGTTGTTTTCCCAGTTTCGAAGTTGTCCACCGCAATAAAAACATGTGACGTTGTCCGAAAAACCTGCAAAACCACAATATTAATATTGATTTTTCTCCACTTTATAACCAGCATTCTATACCTTTTAGAAATGTCAAAATATCCGATAAAGCTATTTATCTTTCTTTCAAAATTCAGGCCATAAGAACGGTAAAATCAGCAATGATGTAATTTTTAAACTAAGATTTTTTTTAATTTTTTTTTCTCAAGTAAATAAGATTTGGCTTGAGAATTTAGCATTAATATAATATAATTATTTTATGAGATGTTGTTTTTTTAACATCGCTTTAGATAAAGCTCTCATACTTTGTTGTTGTTACTAGTATATTTGCCATTGTATTGGTACCTATTGCCATTAGTTTCTTCAAATTTTTTTAAAAGTGCGACAAAACCAAACATAATGCTTATTCAGCGACGCAATTAATGAACATAAATACCATACAATAAATTTGAATTACGATTGATATCTTAACTAGTTTTTCATTAAACATGAAAGAACTGCCGTTAAAACAGGTGTCTCACCTCTGTAAAAGAAGCCCGCTGCTTGTAACTTATTAGGTAGTGTGGGAAGATGGAACGGCCATGTCTCAAAAGTTTCCTGACGACTATCAATATCACTGAATCTAGGATAGACTGGACCAGCAAGCAAACGGCCTAAATGACAAGGCAAAGACTGTGCATGTATTATCAACGTTGATCTTGAAACGTAGAAAAAAGAAAGACAAAAGCTACAATATTTGATAGATGATGCCATTTATCTCTTATGGGTGGTGAACCTACATCAAACACATATTCAGTTTATAAAAAACAAATGTTATTCTGATCCATATCCAATTAGTAAAGGCTAGGTTACAGTTGCCTCAAGCGCTGCACGATACTTAGGTGCCTTGAGTGGAAGGGAGGGGACGGATAGTATAGGAACAAATAAAACACTCAGACATTTATACCTGGTTTGATCACAGCACACCCACGCTTATCATCGATATCAAGTGGAATGTTGTGTTTCTCCTTTTCTCTCACAAAGGGGCAGGAAGGGCTCTGTTCCGCATGCAGGTTGAATGGAAGGAAGGGACCTACAATAGTAGTGAAATGTGTATTGAACATCTCATGGGTTCAGAGTGCTAAGGACAATTTATGGATATTTATACAAAATTATGGAAAATAAACAAAATATATTATAAAATATCATTATCATTGTTAATATTCTTAACACTCAAAATGTGATTTATTTGGCTTATTTGAAGATGTATTTAAAGGGACGTTGATTGACTTAAATTTTAAGTATTTTCTTAAGTTATGCGTTATCCCAGATAGTCTAAATTTCAGACACAAAGATAATTCAATATTTACATAATTAAGCACCAAACAAAATATTACGTCTACACTAACATATTTATCAGAATATTTTGGCAAAGTGGAACATATGCCAGTGAAATGACTTTTTTCAGTTCGATTCTTTTCCAAATCACATAAATACATAATTGCCATGAATTAAATGAAATAAATGTAAACTACAGTATATATATATATAAAGCATACTCACTTATTGCAAAATCTGTGAGCTGAAGGGTGCAACCACAAAAAGGGCACTGAACGTGGTGTGCCTCGCCAATATCACAAAACCCAGCTCTCGCCAGTTCCCTGGGGTTGGGAGAGGTGTAAGGGGGCCACCATGCGAATGTTTGGAGTCGGTTTTCCTCGCGCTTCATGTTAGTGAATGTTGTGGTCCCCTGCTTCGGAGCTATGTTGTTGAGGAAGCTACAGATAGGTGATGCTTTAACATGTCGCATTTTTATATCATCTCCTTCTCGCCAGTCTTTAATACAAGCTTCAACCTGCAATAACGGTGATGATGAATCGCCATTGGCAGATGGAGTTTTTAAATTAAAGCAAGATTTATTAATATCTATTATTTACTCTTTTAAAATCATATTTTGGATACTGTTTCTTTTCATATTAACTTATATTGGTAATTTTTTGCATAAAGGGAGTGTTTCTAAAATGCAAAGTAGATTACTGATTAAGTTGAATAAAAGTCATATCTGAAGATAAGCTACATTTTTTTGACATCAACTCAGAGGAGTATGCAACGGTCGCGCCAGCAGAGGAAGAAGCCTGTCATAAGAGAGAGGAACAGGTAGGCACTCCATTAATATCAGTTAAGACCTTTCTTTTACATTCGTAGATTACTTTTATTACTAATATTTTATCATTAATTATTTTCTGTTGGCAAAATAAATGTTTTGTGTTCCCGTTCACTTGTATAATATAGGCACAACCAAGAAGGGCGTCAAAGAAAACAAGTAAGTTTTTTTTAATATTGCTTCAACAATAATCAAATAAGCACATATAAATTGATGTACAATTAAATTGATGTGTGCTCTATAAGCAAAAGGTGTAACAGCTGATATTTCCCTCCTTTATAATGGATATTACATTTTTCAGAGGGTTCCAGAATTGACACTTTCGTGTTTGAAGCGACTGATAGCGATTGATGAAGAAACGATTGAAATTGAAGAAAGATGTTTTTAAATTCAAAAAGAGAAAATAGAAGGCAAAAGTTGCCCAAATCAATTTGCAGTCAATGTTATATTCACATGGCTCCTAGTTTTTTCAGTCAAAATGAATAATTTGGAATTAAAATCAAATATCCCGTGACTATTCTACTGATTAAAAAATCCACCATGTAACTTGTCACATACATATGTATGTGACAAGTTACATGTTGTTTAAAGTCAATAGTTGGTAAAGTGTAATATGCAGGGGGTAGGGGGGGGCGGATGAAACTTGATACAGAATGACATATATAGGTGGGGCCATATATTTTTTTTTAATTCATGGTAAATAACATGTTATAAGAGATGTACTTTTAAAAGTTAAATGTGTGCTTAAAGTGTTTTTTCCTTCGAGTTTTGCTTTTATTACGAACAAGCTTTATGGAACACATCTTTAAATTTCAACAAATGTGGCCTAGCCTTTCTGAGAAAATTTACACGTCGATGCACTTTATGAGAGTAATTCTCTCTGAGAAATTCGCGCCGGAAATTCCCAGATTGACCTCCTTTTAAAACCGGCTCAAAACGCGGAAAGACGCAGTACTTGAATCTCAAATGATAAATCTCTTGCGTGAAATATCTTTACCTTGCGAAAATGTATCACATTTATCGCTCACTTACGGTTCTTAATCTGCCCTAGAACGTTTTTATCCTTACATGATAAAGGATGAGTGCGAATAACCATTGGCAAAGTGCCCATCGTCAAATTTTTTTAAAAATTTGCTATTATAAAGTTTATACATATATTGGTTGTGTGATAAAATATTATTTGGTTTGAGGCATCGTAACTTAGTATTTTTAATGAGTTGTATGTGGGGGGGGGGGAGCTGGATTTACCTGTTGTATGCAGTCTAATGAATCAGAGCAACTTGTTTCAGCATATATATTACATAAATTATTTTTTTGTCAAATGAAACTTGTCTTGTGATGTAAAATAATTATATGTGAAATAATTGTGGTGTGGCACAAGAAAATGGGAACGTAATTATGTTTTTTTTTAATCCTAGAGAAGAGAGGGAGGGTTGGCATATTACGGTATTTTCTCACAGAAGCCATCACTGATTTCACTTAACTGTATAAAAGTCTTGTAACTAGAAAAACTCGTTTCAGTGTATTTATAAATTTTATATAACTTTTCTCACAGACCAGCATTTGTTGGTCTAAATAATTGTATTTTTAATCAATACACATTTTATAAAAGGCTCTAAGGAATAGTAAAAAATGCTAAAAGCAAAAGGCTGTTACAGTAACAACAAAAAAATCATGTGTAAATGCACTCTAAACAGCTATTTGGAATGTTTCCATTAACCATAAAATAAACAAGGTTTAAATTGTACCAAAATAATAATAATAAAGTATAACTTAAAACTAAATGAAAATGTATAACACATAATAACAGTTATGGCCAATAATCTGTATGACAATGAAATTAAATCACCTTAAAAGTATTTCATATATGATTATGTATGTGATAAAGAGCTTGTATAGAATGCAATGCAAGAGTTATTTTATACAAAATATACAAATATGAGTATTAAAAATGTATAAATAAACAAAAGATAATTAATCAGATGTGCTGTCCAAAACACTTTTTGTCTCACTAATACTGTCACCGCTTGATGTTGGTAAATGTGAAGTATCCAAACAGCTTTCTCCACAACATAATTTTGGATTGTATCCCTGCCTCATAGCAAACCCCTAATACCACAGGACTGAAGTGATATATGTGCACAACTTCCAACTGTCTTGGAACCAGCTTTACACTGTCAGTACCAGAAACTGATGGGTCTAGTTTTGCTACGGGAGGTCTGAATCCATAAGGTGTACTGGTGGCAATAGATGTGTGCCTTTATTAACTATTTTAGCGCTGATTAAATCAGGTGCATCATTGCATACACGTATATCAAACTGGCCATCTAGCAGATGCTCATCAGTATATTGGCTAGCTTCTTTTATCTGGTAAACTTCTGGTAATTATTATAGGCTGGTGGTCTCTTGTTTGGACTATTTACCAAGTCACTAGGTTTTCACAGATTTCCTTGACAGATAAAACTATTCATAGCATTTTGGTGAAAATAAAAGAAAAAAAAAAAAAAAAAAAAAAAAACTCTGCTAAGCTATTATGAATAGTGCTGGTGTGGAAGATTAGGTCATAATTATAACAAAACTAGGGTGTGTGGCATGGAGCATTTTATTTTACTTTTTATGCAAAATAGACATAAAAGAGGACATTTACACAACACTTTTGGTTGTACAAAATGTACTTTCATGCCCATTAGAGGGGGTTCAGTCAAGCCACCCTTATGTGTAGAGGTCTATTACAGCATGGGTCTCTATATAAAGTAGGAGCCACCACAATGTTCATTTGCTATTTAGATACTTAATATAACTTTGAATATCTGAAGCACATTTTACAGTTAATCTTTCTTAATCCTAAGAAATAAGAATCAAAGTATGATATACTTACTGTATTTGGACTCTATTTCCTATCCATACCCCCCCCCCTTTCTTTTGGATAGCATGCATTACATGACTTCTTTTTTGGTTGTAATTGAAAATATTTTACTGACTCTAACCCCTATTTTTCTTTCAAAGACCTACATTTTATTTTGGGTTGTTCTTTTTTTACAAAAGTTTCACTGTATCTGCCTAGCCATCCTATGTAAGCATGTAGCAACTACCTCATGGCAGGAATAAACATGGCCGCCTGCTAGCATAAGGACTGAAAATGTCCCTATTTATTTTGAGTACATATCGAGCCCAACCCTCAGACAAGCCGATTTTTACATATATCTCACCTTATATTCATATCTTTTCAGGGGCTCATATAAAAAATGAACATCCTATATCCTCAAGTCACTGTAAGATTCTTCTTTCAATCAGCACTACATTTAAGAATAAAGCAATCAATATATTGATCACAAGCAGTGATTGGCCACTTATTGCCTTTCTTTTCTACAAAAGTACCTTCTGTACCCAATTACAAAATTTCACAGTTGTCACCTTATTATAACTAAAGATATGTAGCATTACAATTCAGACCCCCCCCCCCTAAAACACACATTTTCATGGATATTTGACAAGGTCATTTTTCCATTAATTTTTTATATTTCAAATTAAATGAAAAATATTTTTTATGTGGATCATAAAAGTGTAAGACCCCAACTTTAATTTGGCATCAATTTTTTTTCATTCATTCACAGTTTATTTTTCATGTACAGAAGTGGGCACTTTTACCCCCTTATTCGCACTCATCCTTTCCTTAATCTGTCCTAGGACATTCTGAAGGACTTCCCAAGGACAGTTCTCGACCTCTTACATTTGTTACAGGACAACATTATAACTGAGTTAATGTTCCATAATAGATTGAAAATCGTAAGTAAACGTTAAGTGGGACAAATTTCCGCAGGGGCGCCCCAACTGATGCTTGAAGTATCTTTTAGAAACAAAAAAAATAAATAAATTGTTAAAGCACACAAGACTTTTTTTCTGTCATGGATTGGGATAATGAAGCGTTTTATGAGGGAACTGTTCGTTCAAATTTCGATGTATTTTCTCGCCTCATGAGAGAGGAGAGTTCCGAGTGTGAAATTAGGTCACGACTTTGACAAAGATTAGGTTCGTTTTTTGCCTACATGACATAAATATTGGACCTCATTCACGCTCATACAATTTCCCGCCTCCCTGGAGCTTGGTTCAAACGGAATCTTTCACTGTCAGATCAGATACTTTAGCCTTCCTTCTTCTACCCTTGATGTTCTGCATGCAAAGCACCGAAAATGCTGAGTAAGCAAAAGACGTTCATATACGACTAACAAATATTAACATTATGTCATTGCTATCATGTCACGTTATCACGTGACGTAAGCTATACTGCTCGGCTTGTACCTACCTTGATTGTCAGGACCACCGTGAAGTTAGATTCTTAACTATTGAAACGTTTTAACGCGTCAGTTTCGCAGTGGCTCTGAGGAACAGCGACCGTGTTCGAAAAAAGAGCTGCTCTGCAGTGAATCTGCGGTTGAATATCATTAAACCAAAATGAAACGCACAATATATTTAAATCTGCTTTATTTTGTTTTATTTACTGTATTTAAGATGTAATGTGAAAAAATAAATTACATTCTTCGAAAAGAAAAGATATATCCAATGTTTTTGTATTTTTTGCTTATCAAAAGACATTTGCCCCTGAAGGTATGAACACATTACACGTGCTTGCCGTGTCCCTATAGGCCGTAATCTGAAGCCTGAGAGATGTTGTTTAGGTCCCACGTCGGGTGGCTAGAAGGTCTCTTAAGAACTAAGATAATATAGTATTCTGCCACCGGAATCCGAGGAGTTCCTTTAACGAAAGCTGCCCATGGAAACGGTGTTCAATTTCAAACATCCGCACTAAGTAATGCAAGGATACAACGCGTAGGGTAAAACATGTCGGTGCTTAGGACGCCTTGTTTAATCATAGGACGCAATTGGACGTCAATCTGCATATGCATGGAGCAAGCTGACCTAATTTTACCCAGTGCATAATCTGGGTCACTTATCTCACGTTTTACTACGATAGTGAGTGCAACGTTCATCGCATGAATGTGATGACAGTGAACGTTCGATCTATTTAAAATGATTCTTTTAGGAGCATATGCTTATAAATGATTTAGTACATAGAATAAGATAAAACAGACGCCTTGTAGAAAAGATTTTTATTATTTTATTATAGGCCTACTAAAGCTTTACTCTAATATTTTCATCCCAAATACTTACCAGATTAATAAGTAAGCTACATAAAAGATGTAATTAGGACAAACGTTTGTGTACTTGTGATTATCTTAATGATACATGTTCATATACAGAAAGGAGAATATATTACAAGTACTGGGAGTTCCATTCGCATTTAAATCTCATTGTAAAAAGTCACAGCAAAATGCCTTATTGTAATAATCATACATGTTGATGTTGAATTTTTAATAAGTATGTTTACTTCAAGACTGTCTCTTGTAATTGCAAATATTTTCTTTTTCGTCAACTACTGTCTTCCTTGGCTTGGCAGTGACACATTTAGCTGCTCTCTTTGAATCATTATGCTATTAGAATTGTGGGTATAGTTCCAGCCTCAGTGAGAGTTAAAAGTCAATATTGTCCCAAGATTGTGGGAAATCCACTGATGAAACCTGCATGTATATCACTGGAGGATAGCAACTGGAGTCAGACAATACTGGCCTCTAGGCCTACAGTGGTTGAGTATATGAGTATATAATTTTTCAACCATGTGAGCAGTTGGGAAGACCCAGTCAAGTGTCTTCTTGTCAGAGATAGAGCCAGTTACGTCCAGGTACTTTTCCTCCTTCAAAATGCTAAATATACAATATCTTGACAGGCTGATAGCAGCTTGGCGTGAGTTTCTTCTGGCAAAGAGAGATTGTATAGTGTTGGCTCCTCAGAAGCAGGGATGGCCAAAGAAAGAAGATAATATACTGCAGCTCATTTGGAACAACTTCTTTGGCAGCTGCATTGTTAAATTCACTGGAAGAGGGAGGTCATGGTGTCTTTCAAGCATCACACCAGTTTTCCATTATTCATTCCTGCTGTTCTTCTCCATGGGATTGTCATAGCTTCCTCTTCAGTTTCTGTCCCTGATAGTACTGTAATAAAATTTTCAATTAAATTATTGTGAACACAGAAAAGTGCCCGTAAGTGCATTTGACTCATGCGCTGAATATTTAAACTTAGTTAATGTATAATTTAGAGCGCACTCTTAACGAATTAAGCCAGGCTTAATTTACAGAACGAAAATGCAGTAGTATCGAAGTAGCAAAGAAGCATTAACGCAGTAGTGGTGTGGAGCATATTTGCGGTAGAAATGCAGTATACCCTACTGCAATTCTACTTCAAAAATTACATAGGGTTGTACAGAGGAGGAGCATTAATGCAGTAGATTAGCAGCATGATAGAAGCATGTTTCAAATATGCTAATTAGCTCCCAATGCGAAGCAGATTTGAGGCATATTTGCAGTATGATTGCAGTAGTCTACTGCGCTGGAGCATCTACTGCGTTTTCGTGCGGAATAAAAATGGCGGACGTACATGAAAGAAAAACCGCCTAATCTTTTAATAGTCTCTCCGCCTCCCCACACGTCGTCCCTGCGGGGTACAGTAATTAAATCGCGTCTCCGTTCGCCATGCGGAAGCTACCTGAGAAATATTAAGTGCGCATGCTCATCAGTTAAACTCGTGGTGAAGAAAGCATGGCGGCTGAAGGCGATCGAAGGAAAAAAGCTCTTCTGTTCTATTATCTTTGAAAACAGAGATGAAAAAGGAATAATTTGGCTCGTAGAGCAGCAATGAATCGACTATCTACGGAGATAATATCACCAGAGATATTCACGGAAATATTAATGTTCGGAGCCGAGATTTAATTACTGTCCCCCGCAGGGACGACGTGTGGGGAGGCGTGTGAGAGGCGGAGAGACTTTTAAAAGATTAGGCGGTTTTTCTTTCATGTACGTCCGCCATTTTTAGGTCACCGGCTTTGTAAAGCCTGGCTTAATTCGTTGGGAATGCGCTCTTATTCCTTTTCAATATACCAGTGCTGTTGTAATAAGCCCTGTAAATATCTATTGCGGAGATTCAGAAGATTGTCAGAAAACTTGACTTTTCTGCTAAACGGTAGTTAAACGTGAGTGTAAACGCGTTTGGCAGTGGTTCTCACCCTGTCCAAAAGCCCCCTGGGTAAAAGCCACCATCCACCCCATTTTCAGCTGCCTAGCACTCGTTGGGTGAACATTCCCAGACGCAGTAGAGCTACACTCGAGGTTCCGATTGAAAGGACTTGTTCTCTCTGGCAGGTTCACTGGGACGGTAGTAAAAGCAGTTGGTTGGTGTCGCAGGGTTCATGCCGAGTCGGGACCCTTAGCTGTTGGTTGGTGTGGCAGGGTTTACGCCGTGTCGGGACCCTTAGCAGGTGGCTGAACGGAGAACGGGAAGTTGGGCTCTCCCGTGGGTTCGTGCCGTGACAGAACCCTAAGTAGGTAATTGGTCGGAGAGTTCGTGCCGTGTTGGAACTCTAGGCAGGTGGCTGGTTGGAAGATGGGAAGTAAGCTGTCCTGAGGGTGTGCGCCGTGCCGGCATCCTAAGTCGTTGATTGAAGGAGGGAAGTCTAACGCTTAGACTCTCCCAAAGGTGCGCACCGTGTTGGCACCTATAGCTGTGGGCCGGTAAAAGAGGAGCCACTGCTGTCACAGTCTCCCACCGATTGGAAGTTTATGCAGAACTAAAACTGGACATTAACTGAATATATCCAAAGGACTTATATTTAACGTGGACTTAAAGACAATAACTGAATATCAGACTGGGCATTATTACCACATTGCATTTTGTTGGATTTTAATAAACATTTTGAACCTTTTTACATCAGCAGTTTGTTTCTAGGATTTGAACCTTTAAAACAATGACGGATCCCTTTTAATACTGTACGGACTGAAGTACCAACATAAAATCCGTTACAGATTTTGGTGGCAGCGGCGGGATTTATAGTCATTGTCACGACCCTGAAGAAGCAATGGAGAAGAAACGTGGAATAAGCCCTGATACCAGAGATCGCCAGGACACTGGACTTAGTTCCACATTTACCAGGAGTGGAAATGTGTTACCTCCACGTTATAACCCAGACATTGATGTAGATGATGAACTACGTGATGTAAGACGGCGAATAGACGAGATGGAAGCAGACCTACAGGCCACGTTGAATGCAGCTCACCGACGAGTAAATCCCGTGACTGATATTTCCCCACCTCCTAGGATATCTACTGCCATGCCTAGTTATGCAGATCAAAGAATGTACAAGACTGGGCCAACCATTAAATTGGGAACATTTGATGGGAAAAACTGCGATTGGGATGATTTTCGTTCCCAACTTGAAATATGCTCAGACAATTACCGGTGGACAGACGAAGAATGCAGCACCCACCTTGCCATGGCCTTGAGAGGTGAAGCGGCCCAAGTGCTGAGTGATTTACCGGTCGAAAAACGCAAACAATTCCATGTGTTAGCCGAGGCGTTGGAGCAACGGTACAGTCCACCCAACAAGAAAGAATGGTACAGAGTGCAAGCTCGCACCCGGAGACGCAAACCAAAGGAGTCGATTAGCGAACTCGCCCAAGCCATACGACGATTGGTGCGACTTGGTTGGCCAGGCGAGGATGAACGTGTCAGAGCTACGTTTGAAAGAGAGTATTTCTTAGATGCCTTAGATGAATCTCGCCTCCGGCTGGAAGTGATGCGATATCGACCTCGTACCTTAATTGAGGCAGAAGAAGTTGCCATTGGAATGGAAACTTGCCAGGAAGCAGAAACGGCACGAAATTGTCTGCGTAAAAATGATAAAGTCTATGCCCGCACCGCCGACAGGGTGAGTGAGCAAGAAGAAATTTCTAATGGTACAATTGCGAAGATGAATCAATTATTGGAACAACTCAATAACAACCTACGTGCTCAATCGACACAGATTGGAAATCTACGACGAGCCAGTGAGCGGGGTAGGCAAGACCAGTTCCATGGAAATCAACGTTTCATGGGTAATTCTGTTCCCGTCCCCAATTCCAACCCGGCTCCCTTACCCACGGCACCCAGACCAGGAGGCTGATTCCGCAGCAATAATGGACCAAAACCAAACAATGGGCCAACTTTAAACTAACCCAGACCAGGTCTTCACCAATGAAAGACGCTGTCACCAAGAAAGAGGCTTATCCCATACCACGGATTGACGAAACGTTAGACGCTTTACATGGTTCCAAATGGTTTTCAGTGATTGATCAGATGATGGGATATTGGCAAGTTGAGATGCATCCTCGTGATAAACCGACGACGGCTTTCATCACACGACGTGGACTATTTCAGTTTAAAGTTATGCCATTTGGCCTCGCCAACGCTCCTGCAACATTTGAGCGTTTGATGGACTTGATCCTCACTGGCTTACACTGGGAAGTTTGCCTGATATATTTAGATGACATTATCGTCTTTGGAAAAAACTGTGGAAGAGCATCTTGATCGGTTGGCTTTGGTGTTAGAGCGTCTAGGTAAAGCTGGACTAAAGTTGAAACCTAGCAAGTGTACCTTTTTCAAGCATGAAATACAGTATCTCGGGCATGTGGTGTCAGAACATGGTGTATCAACAGATCCAGGCAAAATTGACGCAGTGAAGACTTGGCCTACCCCCAGATGTGTGAAGGATGTGAGGAGCTTTTTGGGATTGTGCTCATACTACAGACGATTTGTGAGGGATTTTTCAAAGAAATCTAAGCCTCTTCAACAGCTGACGGAGAAAAATCGTGCATTTGAGTGGAACCATGAACAGGAGGCATCATTTCAAGAATTGAAGGCAGCATTGATCAACCCACCCATATTATCTTTTCCGGCGCCAGAGGGCCAGTTTATCCTAGACACAGATGCAAGCCAAGATGGAATTGGTGCAGTTCTCAGCCAGTGTCAAGATGGGGTTGAAAAAGTCATTGCATATGCCAGTCGGAGTTTGAGTAAGGCAGAGAGATGCAATTGTGTTACCCGCCGTGAGTTATTAGCGGTGGTTCATTTTACTCGATACTTCAGACATTATCTCTGTGGACGACAATTCAAGATTAGAAGTGATCATGGATCCTTGAGATGGTTGCTGAAGTTTAAGGAACCAGAAGGACAGATAGCACGCTGGTTAGAAATTCTAGGTGAATACCATTTTACAATTGAGCATCGACCAGGTCAACGTCATGGAAACGCCGACGGTTTGAGTAGAAGACCTTGTTCCCAGTGTAAACGACAGTGTCCAGAACTTGCACCCACCAAGGTCTCCAGACAAGTAATCAGCACAAAGTCACGAGAAGAGGGTTCGTTGGAGCCTAATTGGTTGCCTTTTATTTCGCCTCAAGATCTAGGGAAATTACAGGAACAAGATTTGGTGTTTGGCAAAGTAATGCAGTGGAAGAAATGTGGACAGAGACCGTCTTTTGAGACTGTTCGTGATCAAAGTGAACCACTTAAGCGTTATTGGAGCCAATTTGACCAGTTAGAATTGAAGAACGGGGTGCTGTACCGGAAATGGCTAGTAAAGAAACAAGGTAAAAGTTTCCATTGGCAATTGTTGACCCCTGAACCGTTAAGGAGAACGATGTTTGAGCATCTTCACGCCAATCCCAATGGAGGACATTTTGGAGTACATCGCACTATCTTAGCCCTTAAAGAAAGATGTCATTGGCCGGGTATGGACACCCAAATCAAACTGTGGGTATAACAATGTGATGAGTGTGGAGCTGCAAAGAATCCCATTAAAAAGAGGCGACCTAAGTTGAAGCAGTCGGCAGTTGGTGCTGTGATGGAAAGAATTGGACTAGACATCAAAGGTCCTTTTCATGTCACCGATTCAAACAATCGGTATGTCATGGTGGTGAGCGACTATTTCAGCAGATGGACTGAAGCCTATGCCATTCCAAACAGGAGACCGAAACTGTGGCAAAGAAGTTGGTGGAGGAATTTATCTGCAGATTTGGTGCCCCACGCAAGATACACACCGACAGAGGAAGGAACTTTGAGTCGAAGCTGTTTGGAGAGATTTGCAAACTCCTGGGTGTGGAGAAAACTGCTACCACCGCCTATCATCCTCAGAGTGCCGGTATGGTGGAACGATTTAACAGGACGATTGGCGTTATGTTAAAGATCTTTACTTCCAAGCATCAGACAGATTGGGATGGTTATATACTATACTTAATGATGGCATACCGAGCAACTGTGCATGAAAGTACAACTCTGTCTCCAAACCGTCTTATGTTGGGAAGAGAAATCAACTTGCCCATAGATGTCATGGTTGGCTCACCAGTAGATCAGGAAAAGACCACTCTTGAGTATTATATGGAAATGCAGATGAAGATGGAAGAGGCCTTCAACATAGCCAGACGTGAACTTGGACAGGCAGCCAAGAGACAAAAGAAGTATTATGATCTGCGTTCAGATGAAGAAAAATTCTGCATAGGAGACATGGTGTGGCTGTACTCCCCACTTAGGAAAAAGGGACTTAGTCCGAAATTACAATGCCAATGGGTGGGGCCATTCACTATTGTTGACAAGTTGAGCGATGTTGTGTATAAAATAAAACAGAAGTCTGCCCGATCCGACGTGAAAATTATACATGGAGATCGTCTCAAGAAATATCGTGGAAGTGCAGTGGCTCCCTGGTTTGTACCTGAAGATAGACACAAAACGGTAGCAACACAGACGTATGATGACGAATACACGGAGACGCCTCCTGAGGTTCAAATTGATGTCGCCTCCCCTGGTAATGAAGAAGAGGGTACAAAAGAAAAGACCGATGTTGACGAAAGTATAGACATGCCTCCTGAAACTGATCCTGTGCCACTTACTGATGAAGAAGAGGATACGAGTGAACAGACGGATGGTGATAAGAGTAAAAGCCCAACTGAGTCTCAAACTGATTCCGTCCCACCTGTTAGTGAAGGAGATGGTAAAAGTGACCCAGTCCCGAACAGCACTGTTGATGCTCTAGCTCCACTCCCGAGGAGACCAAGGCGGAACCGGCGGCCTCCCCGAAGATTCAGAGACAATGTTTAATGGAGGAAGTGAATGGCACTAGCTATCCCTTGGAACTTGTTGTTTGTTTGTTTGTTTGTTTGTTTAGAGCAAAGTTATATTAGTTATTGTTCACATTGTTTACAGTTGCTTATAAAAAAAATGTTGGTGTTACTTAAGCCCTGAGGACAGGACTTGTAGGGAGGAGGGCATTGTAATAAAAATTTCAATTAAATTATTGTGAACACAGAAAAGTGCCCTTGAGTGCATTTGACTCATGCGCTGAATATTTTAACTTAGTTAATGTATAATTTATTCCTTTTCAATATACCAGTGCTGTTGTAATAAGCCCTGTAAATATCTATTGCGGAGATTCGGAAGATTGTCGGAAAACGTGACTTTTCTGCTAAACGGTAGTTACACGTTAGGGAAAACGCGTTTGACAGTGGTTCTCTCCCTGTCCAAAATCCCCCTGGGTAAGAGCCACCATCCACCACCTACAAGAAATAAAGTGCATAGTAAGAGGGACGCTCAGGGCCGCTCCTTTTTACTAACTTTCCTGGGTTTTTATTACTATAATGGTGCAAAGCCCCTTGGTTAGTTGCAGTTTAAATATTTGTAAAAACATCCTTACAATATATATAATTTATTATGACAGAATCATTACAAAATTTATGGGAACACGATATAAAAATTAATTGACCAGGATCATACATTACCGGAACATACCGGTACGTTACAATTTAGGCTCCTTACATCATGGTTAGACATAGTAAAATTTAATGTAGATGTAAGATTGACATTTTTGTTCTATGCACATGCATGTATAAAAAAATGGAATACAATGTTGAGGGGGTAGAGTGGTCTATTTAGTCTATATCCGAGTATTGAAAATAAAAATAAAATAATAATTGATCTTTGACAACCGAATACAGACACTCGCTGTGAACCACAAAAATAACACTGCAGTGTGCCATACTGGCGCATGTACGGCTTTTCAGGCGGTAGTAGGGGCATATTTACATCGTCAAGGTCACCTGGCCGGCCCTCCAAAATGGAACAGGTAGTGCAAAATTATTTAGTCACAAGTTGAAGGGCCAAGTAACACACTTGTTCAGGCGGTGGTCCTCAGAGAGTCAGTACTCCCTCCACCCCACCTGGCTGATGCGTCTTCACCTGAGACGAGAAAAAATTTGTGACTAGTTAAGGGTCACATGGCCCATTGTGTACCCACGATAAAATGTATTTCATCCAGATTATCATTTATTATTGGCCCGTGCATAAGTAATAAAAATGTATTTCCCTCTATGTCACTTTTAATAGAAAGGGGAATCCCCCCCCCCCAAAAAAAAAAAAAAAAAAAAAAAAAAAAAATCCCTGTTGCTACTATTATTTCCTATAGCAGGACGACCCTTTGTATTATAATTTCGAAGCGGTAAGTCGCAGTTATTTTTTTTAACCAAACTGTGGGTTGTAATGTCAGGAAAAGTAAGATGAAGAGGAGTCAAAATTTGGAAAAGTTCTTCGTATGATATAAAAAAGTGAATTGCTACTTTCACTTTGCACCCAGGTACGTGTTCTTACGTGGAAATTTTCGCAAATCTTGAATTTCAAATGATCATTCGACACTCATGATCACTCATGATTAATCTCACACTGCTTAATTAATTATTCTACCCCCTTGATGTAAAAACCTTTTTATAATGAATATCCCAAAGCTGCCTACAAGTAAAAACATTCAAGTTCTTCATCCATATACGGCGACTCATGATCACTCATGATCAATCTCACACTGCTTTATTCTACCCCCTTGATGTAAAGACCTTTTTATAATGAATATCCCAAAGCTGCCTACAAGTAAATGCATCCAAGTTCTTCATCCATATACGGCGACATTTATCCAGTAGACATCGTACCGTTGCCTGGTGAATACAGTACATAAGTTAAACTTTCAGTGAAATCGAGCGGTTTAATACGCTGGTTAATGTTAAGTACAACGACCACTGTTAGTGTTTTATATCTCCATACCTTAAGATAAAATCCATTTCTTTCCTGGTGATAATAATAATAATAATAATAATAATAATAATAATAATAATAATATTTTGTTTATTCGAAATTTCATTTGGGTTTCTTCGGTTTGAAGGAAATCTACCTCCCCAGCTACAGTGCCGCCGGAATTTCCCCTTACTTACCCTCCGGGTCGCTGCCGGTTGTACGGACGGCCTGGCTCGGTAACTATGGAAATAACATTGTCATCCATACGCTGTTTGGTTTCTGTTAACAATAATTCCATACCCTGCCCGTCGGGCAATTATCGTGACAAACTTTCTGCTAACAAAAGAGCCTAACCCTAGCTCGCTGAGATAAAGATCGAAGGTGAGCGTGGTCGCAATTAAGTGTTCGTCCAAGCGTTAATTGACCTTAAATGCGCGGTGGCTTCACTCTACTTTGATCACTGTACTCTGATACGGAGATTTTAAGTATAAGAACTTGCCAACATTGATTTTTAAAATTCGCTTTACCAAAAAGATTCGGTGATGACGGCAATTTTCGTGTACATTGTAGCTATGAATTGATTGAATTTACATAGAGTTTAATAAATGAATTTATGAATTTATTAAATATCAAATAAAACACTACTTGTACATGTAATATTTATTCTGCTTCTAACTGTCTTTATTATATACATATTACTGACAAGATTGAAATTTATTTTTATAGTATGTCCTTATATTTCTATCAGTTTTGTTCATAGACGAAATGCATTTTTTCCAAGAAGACTTGTCAGTTGTTTCAGTGATAAACATTTTGTTAGCCATATCTTTAATATAGTTCAGTCTATATTTGCATATAGGATCTCTCCCATCTAAACCCGTAACATTTCTGTCCTTTCGTATTCGTTCATCAATCGTAAACAACCTTCCCATCAACTGAACGCAAAAGTTGCCTGGGGAACTGGCCCGTTGTCGAATTTCGAATATTTTTTTATTTGACAAGGCGACGGGTGGCCGGCCGAAAGACAGATTCCTTGATTCTGTAGGACACAAAGTAGGAACTGTTTCTCTATCATTGTTTGATATGTAATTCAAAACGATAGGAATAGTTCATCTTTACGATCTAAAGCCCAGACTTAACCAAAAGCCTTCTTCATACTTAAAAGCATCAAAAGAAATTAATTAAAAAAAACTGGATTACAATCTCTCGGGCTAACTTCACTGGTTGGCACGTGTCATCTCACATTAATTAACAATCAGTTCAGGTTAGCTTTATTCATGCTGGGTAAACACAGTGATTAAGCCCTGACTATTACATAATCACTACTGTGTGACATGCGTCGTCTAAAATTAATGTTAACATTGCGATGACGCTCTTCAATCCACACTAATCAATTGCACATAGTTCTAAATCAACTGACACGTGTCAACAGGATTGTTTGTGTATCTGGACTTCTTAAATGGCCAATAAGTTTTTTGTTTAATATGACATGTTTATGTCACTGATTTCCATGCCATCGTGTCACCTGCCAAGTGAACGGTATAAATCGACACTCAAATTTTCCAAATTATCACAATTTAAAGATACCTCTTAGCGATTACGTGCGTCTGCGTATCATCGCCCTCCGAGAACAAGGGGTGCGAATTAAAAACATAACCGCACAAATGGAAAATGAAGGCCATAAAGTGTCGCGACAAGCCATTTACTATGTGTTAAAGAAATACGACGAAGGGCTTGGTATTGCAGATAAGCCACGAAGTGGACGTCCCTCAAAGGTTGACCTGCGCCACATGAACGTTATAGACGAGGAGATGACCATATTAACGCAGAAAAGTGTATTATACAGTAATACATATATTAATCACCTAAAGAAGGTGATTCCAGCGGTAATTGAGAGAGAAGGTCGTGCATCAGGCTACTAAACTAGCAACACATGTAATAAAGGTAATGAGACATTGATATTTATTTGATGTATTAGCTATTTAAAATTTTCCATTTTAACTACGCTTTTGTTGATCGTGACTTATTATCATCAAATAAAATTGTTATACGCGTTTTTAAACTAAGCCTTATTTGTTCTTCAGAGTTTTGTTCTAATATTTGACTTGCCTTTACTCGAGTCTTCTGTTGCAGTTGATGCATAACCCGGTATTGTTTGCTCGTGTCGATAGCAATCTCTTTGCATCTGCTACAATAGAAACCTTAAGTGAGGCAATTAAGAAGGGGCAGACCGTGTTCGTTGAACCGACTAATTTGGGTGTCCGATAAGGATTGCTTGGGAATTCCCCTACCCTGTAATTATCATACGGCCTCTATTGTTCGACCATATGGGGCAGGGTTGGGAAACCATACGGCCATTTGGTAAGGGGACATTCCGGCGGCACTGTATCAACGTGAGACTATAAGCTCGCATGCACTTCTGGCCTCGAGCCAACGCTGGGTTGATTTTGACGTTGTTTGCTTAGCCTGCACTAAAAAAATAATCGCAGCTAGCTACTGGGTGTTTACATACTAGCACACTAAAGCCCCCTTTACACTGGATGGCGTCCTTTCTGCGTCCAGCAGTACGGCCCCATTTGAGAGTTAAAATATTATAATACTTTACGTGCCGCCAACTGGCCGATCATTGAGCATTCATTCTGTTACAAAATCAATGCTCGTGCTTCCTTATTAAGACCACAGCAATGCCAAATTTCATGGTCGCAGAAAGGACGCAGAAAGGACGCCGTCCAGTGTCAGGGGGGTATTACAAAAAATAAGGTTCAAGTTATTTAATCCCATTGAATGGCTTTAGAGCATATTTCACTTCTCAGTATCCATAACACAATATCCGGCGATTATATTGATATACTGTCAGAAAAAAATATGAATAGTATTTCCAAACACACAACTGACTTAGTTGCATTCCAAGGTCAACAAGAGTCAACAAGTTGTATGAACAAACATCTACCAGGGACACATATTGATTTTTTTTGTACATACTCACCGAATAGACAGACCGGGTTAGGACATCCACCCTTGTCTATTCTCCGGATATGAATCATGAATCATGAATCACTAATGGCCAAGGCAGCAGCTGATCCAGGCACTACGGCAAGACTGGAATAGGATTCCACACGGCACCATCCCATTTATTGCCCGAGCATGCGCCAACGGATCGCCGCCTGCATCGAAGCAAGCATAGGTCGTACCGGCTATTGACCGCTGTGACTTTTTGTTGGGCCGGTGCCATTTTTGTTTTGAAGCTATTCATGAAACTTAAGACTTTTAGTTCTGTATACCAATGTCCTAAACAAATGATTCAAATGAAAATAAACCAGTTTAGAGCTTCAAAATAACAATTATTTCGAAAATTTTGGCCTCAAAGATTTTAATGTCTGTCAGTATATAACCAAAAGATTTGTAGGATGTTTTGTTTATTAATTGACTCTTTAAAATGTAAAGTGAAAATAGTGCGGTAATAAGAAAAATTGGAAATGCTGTTATATACTGATGAAATATTCTTACACGTGCCAATCTCAATAAAAAGGAATGGGAAGTTTTAAAGCTAAATTTTATGTACATACTGAATAAAGTTATGGTCAAGATATAAAATCAAAATATTAAGGTATGATCAATATAAACACACAAACAAAAAAGTAAAGTTAATATTTGGACAATAGTTAAATTAAATTACACTCCACCCCCTCCCCCCGTCCCCACCAACGGACTTGGTTGGACTCCATGTAAATATAAGAGTCCCGAATGCAGATTAACATTTTGGACTCCCTGTGCCCAAAATCCTACAGAAACCCCTGTTGGCCCTTGATAAAATTGGCATCAGACTGAGCCTGTATTAAAAAGAGAACTTACGTAATGGTCAGTCCTATCAATGATCCTTTTTTATAGAGTCTTAATATAACTGTACCTCACAAGTACACTTTGTCAATAAATAAAAGGGTTTGATATATGTTATACGCCAAATTATCAATTCAAAACGTAATTTAACCTCTTTTTTGCTTTTTGGGTATTTTTAAGCGGTCATTTGAAATGCGGAATACCATGCACTTTAAACCCGACTCTTTGCTATTTTACATAATTATCTATTCATAATATAATGATAATAAAATATATTTTATATTATTGACGGCCATCTTGAATTTTGAAAATTGATCAACGTTCCGGATGTAGCCACTGCCAAGAAAGCCCAAATTAAATTGGCTTTTATACCCCCAAAGTATTAAATTATTAAAAAATTCCAAGGAATAGCATTCTAAGTATTTGATTATGGGACCCGGGAAAGTACCAAACAGACTCTTGGGGGGGGGGGGAGGTTATTGAACTGTCAGATAAGCTTATTCCAAGAGTTTAGGGTCATGACTAACAAAGTATTATAATTAACATAAATATAAAAAGGGGAGACGGTTTTAATAAAACTGAATATGCAAAAAACAAACTGATTCTGCAGCTTTTATCATTTTCTTCCTTATGTTTTGACGGCCATTTTGGTTTTTTGCTAAGTGGTACGCGATTAAGCGTATTCACTAGTACTGTTGTGCTCTCCTGATAGGGTACACGTTCAAAAAAGCTGTCAATAGAGTTTACCCGGCGACTTCTGGTCGTTTTTCTATTTTTCCTCATAAATTGACGGCCATATTGAAAAATGCTCGAGGTCTCGGAAATAGCAACCAAGCTAATTTTGCTTCTCTCAGCCTGAAGTATGCATTTCAGCAAAAAAAGTTTACAGGAAAGAACATTGCAGGGTTCGACTCTTGGGCCTATGGGAGTGGCGACTCGACTAATGTTGTAGAGACAGGCAACAAAACGGGAATGTTGACGGGTGGAAGTGTTCTTTATTATGCGGGTAACAAATGGCGGTCCACTTAAAAAAAGCGTGTCGCCTAATCCGCTTATAGACACTGAATAGATTTTCCCGTGGAGAGGTTTTCAAGTGGGTCGGCCATATTGGACCGTCGGACGAGTTAGTCCACTGTTCTGAATGCGCCCTTAGATATCCATTTCGTATATTTCTTATGTCACGTCTCAATAGATAACGATAACACTACCGTACATCAGGTGGATTTGTTGACATACTATCAGAAAAATCCCCTCTTTTGTGTCAGGCGGCTATGAATAGCATTTCTAAACAGAGCTGACTAAGCTGCATTCCAAGGGTCAACAAGAGCCAGCAAGTTGTATAAACAAAACGTCTATACATAGTAACCTCTACCAGGGACACATATTGACTTTATAACACGGTAGTGTTATACAATTAGTCTCTCTCTTTACATCAAATTTTCAATAACGGAAGAGAAACCAAAATTAGAAACAAAAATATCGGTAGAGTAATTTATTTAAGTAATCGAAGATACACCCCTTTCAGATGACAGAAAATGGAAACCCAGTGCCGACTCTAAGATTGTAGAAATACTTTGGCTTCATTTCACTCTTTTGATCTTTTCCACCAAAAACAATCACTGCACCTGGGAAAATTGTCCGAGCGTTATGTAACCTTCCTACCCGGAGAACATATCCTTGTTCAGGGCTACTATGAAATGTAATATAGTCCCTGCATTTAGTTTTATCATACTTCCTATTAATCACGTATGTTACATTTAGTTCCTTTATTATTCCTATAAATTACACACATTTAGTAATAGTTATTGTGCACGCAGGACTTAGAACGATTCCCTATAAAATGAGGGCTTCTCAGTTAGTGAGAAAGAGACCCCGGGAGATCGTCGTGACAATCCCTGCCTGCGTGCCAGTTTGTAGCCCGTCGGTGAATAAATATCTACATGAGCTACAATTGAGGTCTTCGGTGTTTTCAAGTTTGCTACCCGCTCAGAACTAAGTAACCAACCGGGTTACAACTTCTTTGTAGTGCGAGAATGGTGTTATGGATTTGCCAGAAATATTTATACATATCGGTGAGTATGTAGTTACAAATAAATCTATTTCCCGAGAAGAAGGTATCTGTATATGAATACTATCTCCAAACACAATATTGACTTAGTCGCAGCATTCTATATAATTACATGTTGTGGAGACAGGCAACAAAACGGGAATGTTGACGGGTGGAAGTGTTCTTTA
The DNA here is from genome assembly GCF_001039355.2 of Lingula anatina. The sequence goes on along the minus strand of NW_019774670.1, from coordinate 27,772 downwards.
TTATGCGGGTAAAAACGGCGACCACCTAAAAAGGCTTGGGGTCTAATCCGCTAAAGCCTGGGTCACACTGCGCTTGCAACCTTTTGGCAACCTCTTTGCAACATCAGTCGCAAGGAGGTTGCCATAGGTTTTAAAGTGGTCGCATAAGGTTGCTAACAGGTCGCCTGCGATCGTTGACACACGAAGGCCATTTTTTGCGCACCGACAACCAGTGCGACTAAAGATGAAAAATATCGGTATCCTAAAGGTTGCCTTTCGGTCTCTTCTTGGTTGTCAGTAGGTTGCTATATCCAGCAGCATACCATTTGCAACTGCATGGTCGATTGACCGTATTTAGTCGACTGGTCGCTTACAAGTTTTTTACCAGTCGCAAGTAGTCGGCAGCAGGTCGCCAGAAGGTTGCAGTTGTAACTGCATGGTCGATTGACGGTCTTTAGTATCTTGGTCGCTAACGGGTTTTTTACCGATCGTAGGCGTTCGAAAATATGTCGCAGGAAGGTTGCAAGCGACTGCAAAAAAAAAAAAAAAAATAGGCGTAGGATGGTGGTCTATTTGGACAAAGACTTTTTTCATAATTTGTTATGTAAGCCTTCTAAATATCAAGGTCATAAATTATAATATTTTAGAAACAGAAAACATAAATTGGTAATATTTTTACCAATTGCCAAGACTTTCATATATCAGGTATTTCACACTTACGAAACCAAAAAAAAAAAAAAAAAAAAAAAAAATGCCGAAAATTATATATCGCTGTATGTTATTTATAATTTGCAAAGCCATTTTATCGGAGTAAATAATGAAACAAATACACGAATGAAGAGAAAACGGAAAATAAAAGCAATTTAATCAGCAAGGTATAACTGCTATTTAATATCATAATTTCAACAATCAAAATTATCAAGAAATAAATGAACAAATCGTAAAATGTGTCCAATAGACTTAAATAAAAATAGTTTCAACACAAAAAATTTAACATCTTCCCAGTGCTTGGTATCCTCACTACAAGGATGAGAGTGTAAAAAGTACATAATGCGCATGACTTGTCACGATTTAATTAAGTTGTATTGTAAGTGGCAAACGCCTAGGGTTAAAAAGACAAAGGGAAAACCACACATTCGGTTGCAAATCAGTTGCAAAGCTGTCGGCGACCTGTTGGCAACCGGTTGGATACCACAAGTAGGTTTCTCGGTCGCCAGGAGGTTATCGGTGCTGCACCGAAAACCGGCGCAACCGGATATTAACCTAGCGTTCATTTGAAAACCACTTTGCGAGTTGTTGCAACCGGTCGCCGACCTTTTTGCAACCGGTGACAGTTGCAAGTCGCAAATAGTTTTTTCTTCAGTGTGACCGTAACTGCACAGGCCTTGCGACCTCAAAGAGACCAAGTCATTGACCAAGAAAATTTTAAGAGTATTATGAGATTAATAAGGATTAAAACGTATGCAAGTTTATGTTTTTATTACAGCACTGGTTTCGTTAGGTGAGGGTGTAGTCTTTTCAAAAGTTCACAAAACATTGTTGGTTCTATTTTTAGGAAGGAAATGAAAACTTCCTGATTTTCAAGTCGGTGTTCTTTCATCAAATGTTTGTAATCGCCTTACAAGGGGCGTCTTATAAGCTTCCAGTATTTTCGACTTTTTTTTACTCGTTTTACTTCTTAGGTAAACAAAGTCAATGATTATAGCAGTCCCGTCTTTTTGAAAAGGAGTCGTTTTACTAGAACATTTGTGTGAGAGGGGAATTTATGTGAAAGCAGCTTCTGTCACAAGTTGGCAACATATATATTCTCTGCGACCTTGCTGCTACCAGTTGACAAGCGATTGCTACAGTCCTGCAACCGGTTTTCGGTCACCAAGTTGTTGCAGACAGGTTGTTTATCGCTCGGCAAACAGTGTGCGACTAGTTTCCTATAACTTGAAGATGGTGTATAAGAGGTTGCAGATACCATACTGCAACCTTGTTGCAACTGCGACTGCTTGCAGATCAAAATTCTCCACAGCTTCTTAATTAGCTTGCAAAGTGATCGCAAGCGACCGCCAGATTTTCTGGTTGCAAAAAGGTTGCAAAAAGGTCGCAAGCGCAGTGTGACCCGGCCTTAATAGATTCCCCGTGGGGAAGTCAATATGTGTCCCTGGTAGAGGTAACTGCGTGTATAAACCACCACATGAAGGGTCAGGAAAATGCTAAGGGATAAAATGGAGCAATTAAGACAGTAATGGGACATGAGGTTAAGCGATGGTGTATCTATATATTAAAAGGTAGACTATCAGAAAAGTTAGTGATATGAAAACTGTTTTTCTGTATTGGATAAATCTATCATTTTCCTCAAAATACGCCTGCGAACTTGTGTAATTTAAGGTATGATATATTTTCTGGAGCCCTGTCAGCAAGTAATCTTATGTAATCTTATGTCAATACGACAATAAGATAATGATTTGTAAGGAAATGACGCTTTGTTGGTCTGCATATGCAAATAAGGCTCAGCGCAAAAGCTTGGGACTTTTTCGTTGTCAAAATCAATAATGGTTCTTTAACGTTTCCATTAATGTTGGAAGAATGCCAACGGTAATTTCCACTTTTTGATGACAGGAGTCTCTAGGATAGTATACAGAAGAAGGAACGTCAATTTTGTAAGCCAGCAACCCCTGTGATCAAAGATTAGCAGTACTCACCGACACGAACAACATCAAGCCAGCTTTCTTTTTTCTGATGTAAGCTTATTTTTTCTTTAATAGTCAAAATGCTGATTCGCATTTCCTCTCTGGCTCGCACCATTGCTCCAGCCTTGTTCTACTTTAAATTGATTTCCGTTGTAATTTCACCTATTTCCTAAGCCATTAGAGTAAGGAAGATGTACTTATGGTGATTGATAGAACTGTTAACAGGGATACCAAGGGCAATTTGAGACACTTGAAACGTCGGTCATTGTTAGTAAAGTGCATGGGCATTTTAGATTTTAGTGCAACAGGGGCTTTCCCTGGGGTGGGTTTTTTATATTTTTTCACTTTGTATTTTGTGTTTAATCCTCGTAGACTTTGGTAATTGGTAGACCTGTCATCAGGGTATTTCGGAAGTTTAGTCCAACTGGACTTTCCCTAGGGGGGAATTCTGAACCCTTTTCTCATTGTCGTTTCGTCTTTCTTCCCCTAGATTATTATATACTAAGGCAGTTGAAACATCGGTAATTGTTTGTAAAATGCATGGGCATTTCAGAATTTAGGTTCAGCAGGGTGTCGGGCTGTCCTTGGGGGTGGTTTATTCCTAATTATTTTCAAATTATGTTTTCAACTATCTCCCCCTTGGTCATAACAGTTCCTTTTTCTTCTCTCAGACACTAGAGTTAGGAAGTTATAACTGTGGATATTGCTACACAAATGCTTGGCCATTTCAGGATTTTAGTGGATGTCAGTAGTCAGTAGGTCACTTGAGGTCGCCATCCCTAGACCACGCGGCCAGGAAGTAGCACGATGGCTGATGCTGGGGACGCTAACGAGAACACATCTGCTCATCCCCTCCAGGATGACTGGGAATTAATAGAACGGGAACCAGGTATATCTGACTGTATCAAAACGTGTAATTATCTTTTTCTTTTTAAATTTTGCACAATGAAGAAGCAATAGGACAAGCGCCTTCCATAATTGGTCACATAAGCCCATCAAACATGAAAATGGACACAATATATAATTCTCTACCAAAGTAATTATTTATATCAGAACTTTCAGGGAAGTATGGCATTCACACTACTTTAAAACCTTCAATGTCTTTGAACAGTGACACGAATGAAATAACGATTACAATTTATCAAATAACTGTTTAAGGTTATCAAGAAAGGCAAGAACATCTTTCCACTTGCCCGTCCGTCCTTCGAAATTGAAAAATTCTTAATTATCGTGGGTTGCAAATAATGATGCACAAAACACGCTTTGTCGCCAATTTCAATGCAACAATACATTATGCTTAACAGCAGAGTCAACAATTAATGTTTATTTACTGCAGCATTTTCCAGACCACTTGGCACCAGTTCACTAGAGGTAGCCACCCCGCAGATCACGCCACTGGAAAGAAGCACGCTAACTCATGCTAACGAGAACACATTTCCCTATCCCCCCCTGATGACTGGGAATTTATAGATCAGGAACCAGATAAGCCTGTCTGTATCTAAACGTGAAATAATATTTTTTTAAATTGGATTCTGCACATGGACGAAGCGATAAGACACTAACCCTACACTGTTTGCCAAATCAGCCAATTTATCTTTAAAAAAGGACACAATAAAACGATTGCAAGAATATGTTTTCTTCCAAAATTATTGTTTCTATAGCAAGACATTTGGGGAAGTATGGCATACACACACCTTTAAAACCTTCAACATCTGTGAATTTTGACATGCAAGAAATAACGATAAACAGTTTTATGAAACGTTTATCAGGTTATCAACAGGGATTTCAAAACATCCCCAACGAAGTGCCATGCATGACTCTATCTGTCCAAGAAACACAAAGTCACGCTGTACCAGGAAACTCAACAGAATTAGAGAGTAAGCATGAATTGACAGTAATTCGCAAACATTGTGGATTATCTTTTATACATAACAATGACATCCAGAACATTTGATTATATATGAACATTTGATTATATATATATATATATATATATATATATATATATATATATATATATATATAAACTTCAATCAGATTGCTTTTAAGTTTTTTTAATGGTTTTCTCTGAAATGTACAATATAAAAAATAAATATACCGAAGAAATAAAAAACAAGATTGCTTCAAGAAAATGTCCCATCATACTGCCCGCACGAAAACGCAGTAGATGCTCCAGCGCAGTAGACTACTGCAATCATACTGCAAATATGCCTCAAATCTGCTTCGCATTGGGAGCTAATTAGCATATTTGAAACATGCTTCTATCATGCTGCTAATCTACTGCATTAATGCTCCTCCTCTGTACAACCCTATGTAATTTTTGAAGTAGAATTGCAGTAGGGTATACTGCATTTCTACTGCAAATATGCTCCACACCACTACTGCTTTAATGCTTCTTTGCTACTTCGATACTACTGCATTTTCGTGCGGGTGATCTTTCGAACTCGACCTGTATTTAAGTTACACTGAGCACTCCTGTAAGTTTGAAGACAGTAGGCATATCGGCTCTTCTTGAAATGAGTTGTCGGTATTGCATATTGCAAATATATACTAAAATATTTTCCGTAAAAACAGTTTGATCAAGCTGAGTAGGGATCACCCTTATATACATAAAATGTTTCTGAAATATGTATGAATGAAGTGATACTCTTGTTTTGGAGTGTTATTAATTTGATTCCAGAGACACTGCTAGAAGAAAATAAAAGACTGAAAGAAGAGCGCACCTGTAAAATCTGTATGGATGAAGAATTTGGTGTGGCATTTCAGCCGTGCGGCCATCTTGTCGCCTGTGTCCAGTGTGCACCTTCTTTGAGAAATTGTGCCATTTGTAGAGCAGCCATCAAGGGCACAGTTAGGTCCATATTAAGCTAAGATCTTACCCGCACGAAAATGCAGTAGTATCGAGGTAGCAAAGAAGCATTAACGCAGTAGTGGCGTGGATCACATTTGCAGTAGAAATGCAGTATAGCCTACTGCAATTCTACCCCAAAAAGTACATAGGTTTGTACAGAGAGGAGCATTAATGCAGTACATTAGCAGCATGATAGAAGCATGTTTCAAATATGCTATAAGCTCCCAAATCGAAGCAGATTTGAGGCATGTTTGCAGTATGATTGCAGTATTCTACTGTGCTGGATTATAATCGACGCTACCTATACCCGCAAGAAAACGCAGTAGATATATCTACTGCGTTTTCGTGCGGGTATAGGTAGCGTCCTGAGCACGGTTAGGTGGATAAATAATAAAGTGTAATTGGATATTTCGCTTAGAAATTGCTGTTTACAACCATAAAATAGCACCCTGAGCTTCAGAGATAACTTGACACTAACCTCTTCACAATAGCCTATCTTCATCGTGTCAAGTTACCTCTGACGAAAATAGTTTGACCTAGTTTATATAAGCCAATCGAATCCAAGTTTCAAAATTTTTCACCAAAGTTTGGTGAAAACGCTGATTGGTTGACCGTCAATCGGTAATCCTCGGCTGATTCCGCAAGCTCCATGCTAACAACAAAGTTATTGTCGAGTGTGGAAACATCCGAGTAGTGCCGAGTGCATAACCGTACACAAAGAAAGCATGGCGTCTTCTACGAGTGACTACGTAAAATAATGTGTTAAGTTATCTCTTGATTCTTTGCAAAATATGAGTATATCGGAATTGAAACCAGAGCAGTTTGAGGCCCTGCATCATTATCTGCTGAGGGATGATGTATTTTGCGTGCTGTCCACAGGTTACGGCAAGTCTCTGATATTGAGCCTTATCTCTGATTGGTCCGGATTTGAATAAAGCGCGCTTTGACTCGTTCGCGTTCATTGGCTAGATCGTTCAATGAGTCATTGAGTGCGGGCTTTAAATTTGATTGGCGGGCGGCGGGGGCAATCGAATGTGGTCAGAGGTAACTTTACACGATGAAGATAGGCTATTGTGAAGAGGTTAGTGTCAAGTTTTATCTGAAGCTCACGGTGTAAAATAGCGATATATGGCTAGATTTCAAAGCACTGCAATTGTATATGTTGTACTTTACACGCAAATTTAGAACGCGACCTGACGAAGTCCCCTTCGTTAATCCAACAACCGAAATTGCAGAAACCTATTTGAGTTCTTAGACAGTGCCATGGGCACGCTGAGGTGTCGAGTTCCCATGTAGCGTCCTGGCCATGGTTAGGAGGATATTAAAGGGTTAACAACTCTTCATATGAGATCTATATTTCACAATGAATACATTGTAAACAACTTATAGAAATATAATATAATTCTCTTTTACCACAAAAACGACAGTTATTGCAATAAATCTGAAATCTGTGCTTGCCATCCGACCACGTGACCTCCATAGATGGCTATACTGTACTATACAAAATTATTAGATTATACAACCAATCATCTCTAAAGAGATTGTTACAAAAAACACAAACTTTTGAGGAAAAAACACAGGGACTAACTTTGAATGTAGAATGTCGATTCATTAACTATTGGTAAGTATCGGAAAATTGCTGTTTACCCCAGGAACATTAATTTTTGGACCAAAATGAACAGTTGTTATCCCTTTAAATAATTGTATATGTAGATTATAATTATCGACGTTTTTACCATATCCATTGCTCGCCTGTTACTTAAGGGTGTGCCATTTGCAGAACTTCCATCATATGCACGGTAAGATCAAAGCTTAGTCGTAAGACAACATCCGGGGCAGGCGCACAGTTAGGTCAGTATCAAAACTTTGATTTTTGACAACTGCCTTTTTATGGATTTGAATATCAAACGAATTTTTTTATTTATTTATTTATTTATTTTTTGTTTTTGTACATGGTAATGTTTTTTTTTTTTTTTTTTTTTTTTTTTTTTTTTTTTTTTTTTTTTTTTTTTTTTTTTTAATGGTAATGTTGAAATAGTTTGTATTAATATAATTTGTATTAAAGGCGAAATGTTGCTTAATTAGATATGTTCATCCTGAATTGGCAAATATGTGAAGCATTAGTCTTAATATTATGTGCTATATTTTGTTTTTCATATCTGATTGTTTATTTTCTGTCCATGCATCTGCAAATGGTAGAACATGAGAAGTAAATGGAAAATTGCAGTAAAAGTAGTAAAAGTAGTTAACTCCACGGGGAACAATGATCTTGACCACTCTTTCAGGAGACATCTTTATTTCTGAGTGTAGACACTGGAATCTATGACAAAATAAAAAGATAAATAACACACACACACACACACACACACACACACACACACACCATTGGACAAAAAGGTTGTCCCACCCCCATTTCCATGTACTTTTATTTACAAATGATCACCTCACAGCTGTGAACTGTTAAAAATAGTGCTTTTTATTACGGATACCGTGTCTAACATGATTAATGGTTTAAAAAATACAAAATAGTGGTGAAAATATACACATTTTATACCATTTAGTAAAATTTATAAGAGGTACCCCCTCAAATCGACTGTTTCACTGTGACTTCTACAGATGTAAAGAAATGTCTATAAAATTGAAAAGACGCCATCAAATGTCACCAAATTCACACACAATTAGCATTAGAGTATGCTCGTTAAAGATCACGTGCCTAACAGCGTGTGCGTCTACCGCGTACTGCAATTATCTCCTGTAGACGGCGCGACAAGCCTTCAACACGGGTTACAATTCTGTTATGTGGGATATTGTCCCATTCATCCTAAAGAGCGTGGCGGAATTGGTCAAGATTATTTAGGAATTGGTTCTCCTTTGCATTGCACACTCCAATTCATGTCACAGTTGATTAGTAAGTTTAATATCAGGGCTCAAAGACGGTTGTCCCATCCCCAGAGCCCTGTGTTACTGCAACAAATCCTTTGCCAGACGAGAGTGGTGAGCAAGCGCGTTGTCACAATGAAGCCAGTAGCATCCCTGAAGTCACCTCTTGCAAATGGAGTGAGATTTCTGATGAGAATGTTACATTAAAATGCCCCTGTTACGTTTTGTTCCAGAAGGAACAATGTATTAATACCATGGGCTTGGAATGTTCTCCAAATGCGGATTGATCTAACACCTCAGGCGATATTACCCTACACACACCCTTCCAAGAAGCATTTTTTAACATGTTTATGGACCCTCTTTGACCATCGATGGGATACAAGAAATAATTTGATTCTGCATTAAACTTGACTTCCTTCCAGTGATGGATGGCCAGGTTCAGGTGCCTGTGGGATCACTGAACGTAGCATTCTCAGCTGATATCTCATTCCATCTTCAAGAACTGACTTTGGGGTTAACTCCAGGCTTTATCATGACTGCACACTTGCTCACACCTCTCTCCTGGCAAATGTTTGTTGAAGAAACACAATGGTCTAAGGATGGAACCACCATCTTTGAGCCCTGATATTAAACTTACTAATCAACTGTGACATGAATTGGAGTGTGCAATGCAAAGGAGAACCAACCCTATAAAAACGTGGACCAACTCCCCCAACTTGTTTAAGAAGAATGGGACAATATCCCACAAAACAGAATTGTAACCCGTGTTGAAGGCTTGTCGCGCCGTCTACAGGAGATAATTGCAGTACGCGGTAGACGCACACGCTGCTAAGCACGTGATCTTTAACGAGCACACTCTAATGCTAATTGTGTGTGAATTTAGTGACATTTGATGGCGTCTTTTCAATTTTATAGACATTTCTTTACATCTGTAGAAGTCACAGTGAAACAGTCGATTTGAGGGGGTACCTCTTATAAATTTTACTAAATGGTATAAAATGTGTATATTTTCACCACTATTTTGTATTTTTTAAACCATTAATCATGTTAGACACGGTATCCGTAATAAAAAGCATCATTTGTAAATAAAAGTACATGGAAATGGGGGTGGGACAACCATTTTGACCAATGCTGTATATATATATATATATATATATATATATATATATATATATATATATATATAAATATATATATAATTGTGATATATATTTTTCATTGATGTGAAATTCTCCGCTGATAACATTTTTCTAAAAAAGTGACTTTTTAAAATCCCTCATTTCTAAAGTGATAAAGATTGTTCTTAATTCACGAGTATTTATGTTGCACACATAAAACCTCGTCTTCCTTTGTCCAAAATCTCTTTCGATTAAGTTACGTCTTCCTTTGTGGGCACTATTATATCTCTGTTGTTAATTATTCATGGGGTGTAAATCTCCAGGAATCCTTGCGCAGCTCTTCTGTTACCCTCTAGATATGTTCCTAGCACGGAAGTCCTGAAGATGTGACCAACGTGTGTACCACATGCCCACATTGCATTGATGTTGCTGATTTTCCCTGAAAATAGATAAATGGGGTTCTTGTAGATATACAATAAATCTCAATTATTTTTTAATCATTAATACAAATATGAAATGTAAAAGATAATTGTTGCAATATGATAATTATACATCCCGATATTTTGGTTGCATGTTCTAATCTAATAAATTACCTACCGTACCTGTAGGCCTTCAAAAATAATGTATATGTATATTTTTTTCACTGTAAATCTTAATGTAATGTATCACTATAACTTTTCTTAAAATAAACTGAACAATATAATCATATTTCAATATGACACATTCATTAAAATAATGAGAATAATATGTAAAGGATTTTTACTTCGTTTTTTAAGAAAAAACTGTCGGTGTCAAAACAGACCACATTGCATTAGTTGTGCCTCATACAATGTTTACGGTTTGCAGTGGAAGGGCAAGGTCGTGACATACTTTCTAACAAAATGGCTGACTAAGGACGTTGGGAAGATTCTGTAAATAACAATTTTTGTCGATTTAATGGGTACGTTTTAGGTAAAATGAAGGAGAATTTCCTTTGCAGACACACACAGCTTTGGTGTTTATGCTAAATAAGCCTTTCCTATTGACAAAGTGGTTTATTTTCCGATAGGGCCTGGATTATGACGTGCTTTCCGTCGATACAGCCGATCACACGGGGCACTCTTTTCACATTGTAAAAACCTCTCCTCACTTCTCCTTTGACATTGGGTGTAGTTGGATTTTTTGTAAAATCGTGTTTCCTTCTGCTTAATGTATGTGACAATTTTCAAAACTCACAATGGGTAAATTACCATAAAAATAGTAAAAGGTAAAATTCATCAAAAAAGGACATTTGCGCATGCGCAGTAGATATGATTTCTAAAACTACGAACTGATCCTTACTTTATTTATTTATTTACGATATAAATGGAATCATGGTAATTTATCTCATGAAATTGATATAATTTGGAAAAATGACACTTAGTGTATGGACCACTACATTTTAAGGCCAACATAACATTAAAATATATGTTATTAGTTCAAGAGGATATAATATTTTACGATGTCAAAAGCAAAAAAAAAAAAAAAAAAAATATATATATATATATATATATATATATATATATATATATATATATATATATATATATATATGTATCCATCTTTTATAATCAATTTTAAATAAATAATTAATAAATAGCTGAATTTCAAACCGCGCAATCTTGATTCCACCATTTTGTGTGGAAATTTTGTTTGCTCTTACCCTGGCAACCGAAGCTGATACGAAAAAGCCATTATCTATTAATGTTGGTTTGGGCCTAGAATAAACAAATGCCACAATTTTTATCAATATCTGAGAGGGTGAAGTACCAACCTATTTTTAACCTTACAGAGGCAGGTACACACTAAAATGCGGCAAATATATATATATATATATATATATATATATATATATATATATATATATATATATATATATGATAACATGATGTTTGTGTGAGTGATCAGATTGACGTACTGTCAAAAATACCCCATTTTGTGCTCTACGACTATACACATGCATAGATCAAACACGTCTTGCATGAATCCCTCATTCAATAATCCAGAAGTGAAAAAGGTAAACCATTACCGATGGGACCTTTAGAAAACAGTGAAATGCCTCCCATAGTCTATTACTATTTATAACTGCGGTAGAAATATGGTGCAAAACATGCTGGTCTGATAAGGGTTAATGTAGCTTTGTACAGCATTTGCTCTAACATAAGGTTAATATAAAGCAGCTTCAACCTTTTCATAAGGAATATCTATGACGATTTTAATTTGCGAGTTATCTATACATTAAACGTTGTATTTCCTATTGAAGGCTTAAACGCAAAAATATTAAATGAAGAGAATACAGATGAAGCAGCTACCCACGAAGCTAATTTAGACAACCGGGAAACAGGGCGTTAGAAAAGTAAAGTCTGCTTTCTCATTTACCTTATCCGGTTTGTGTCAGTGAAAATATATGGTAATATACTTGGCATAAGTTTACCCTGCTTCGGTCGCACTAAAGAAGCTCTGGATCCCAGAGTTTGAACATTAATGTTCACTGCCTGATCAGTACCTTAACCACGATTTAACCCTTGAGTGCCGAGTTCAAAGCAACAAAAAGAAAAGGCAAGTACGTAACACACTACGTGACAGCAAACAGATATAGGCATGATGTCATGCTGCTTATGTGCTGGTTCATTAAATATAGATAACACGATCGTATTCAGACGTTTATATCTGCATACCGTTCGAAAAAAAAAAACCTCTGGTGCTTGACTACTACTCGGCTGACATGTTGTCAGAAAAATTCCCTTTTTTGTGCTCCTTTATTAAATTCATGTATCTCTGGTGGGTTAAAAACTTTATAGTCCATATATAAATGAATGAAAACACATTAAACACAAAAATTAAGGGAGGGCAAACTTTTTCGTACGTTTATTTGATTTTAGTACAAAATTTCCACATATATATATATATATATATATATATATATATATATATATATATATATATATATATATATATATATATATATATATATATGTTATTGACATGAACCACCGTGATAACACTCAGGGTTATTTGAAGGGGGTCCGTAACTTGGCATGGGGTCCCAAAGGGTCCCGAAAAAATGGTAATTTAGAGGGCAAAGGGTGTCGTTAAGTGCGGTTTAGAACTATGAATCAGCTAGTCAAAATTATAATTTCAAGAGGGGACCAGAAATCGAAGAGGGGTTAAGACCCCCATGACCCCACCTCTAAATCCACCACAGACTACCATCAGGCTTTATATCCATGGCAGTCCCACATTGAATATTCCCATAGGTGAAAAATGAACATTTCATAAAGAACAGCAAAGTCTCCAGAAAAATGTAATCATACTGGCTTTCAAACTCAAGCTACATTTCAGTCCTATGAATATTTTCAATAAGTTGAGAATCATAAGTGACATTTCCTCCAATGGTCATTTTGGGCCTCTTCAATTTTGATGCAATGTCCATTATTCTTAGCAGCATAATCAGCACTAGTTGTTATATTATCACTAAAGTAGCACTAATATTCAGATCATGTGACCAGCAAATGTCTGTACGACCTTGGAAGCTCGAAATGGCACATTTTCATCTCATCCTGTATTTTATTGCGGTGTTTCTTCTTTGTAGGCTTGAGAATAGTCAGTGTTGCGGCTTTGCTAAAATGGTCACTATTACGACAGTGCAAAAACTGGTTTTTCTTCAATTTTGATGCAACATAACATAATGATAGCAAAGGTCTTCAGGCCCATAGTAGTTCAAAATTATACATGTGACGGTCCAGATAACATGTATTACTAAGTCCACCTCAACAAGATAAAAATATCGCAAGTAAATTGATCTACCGGGGGAGAAGAGTGGCATAGGCCAAAGCTGTTCATTTCATTGCTCAGGCTCAGGATTTTAGCTGCTGGTCTGCCTGTCAGAACAGTTTGAAAATTCACGCTGTTTAAATCACGCCTCAGTAGATAACGATAACAAAACACCAGGCGGTTATGTTGACATACTGTCAGAAAAATCCCCTCTTTTGTGTCGGGGGCTATGAATAGTATTTCCAAACACACGGCTAGCTGACTTCGATTACAAGGGTCAGCAAATATTGCATAAACGCCTATGCGCACTACCACCTAACAGGGAAGCATATTAATTTATTAATTTAGTTGAACAATATTTTATAACACTTCCCATGTAATTTATAAGGCGGTGTTATGCATTTACCATAAACGCGCGCACACACACACACACACACACACACACACACACACATGTATTTGGATATCTAGTGAAACACCTTGCAATCTGTGACTGAAGTAGAGGGTGTATGTACTAATATATAGTATATCACTGACTTAGTCCCAGCTTTCTTTAATAATGAGACAAAGTTTGCATAAACATGCCTCGATATATTTAACATTTATGTTCATACATGTAAAGGAGCCAGGCTGCAAAGTATAAATGAGTTGTTTTTTTTCTACTTGTATTTTATTTATTTATTTATTTATTCTTTTATTTATAGATGCCAGTGCTATTCAAGGATATTATAACACAATATCTAGAAGGAGGTACGTTCTTTCACTTGTAATCCCATAATATGTGTATCATTTGTGAGGGAACAGAACATTAGGGGAATCCCCTTTTCTGTAAACTTCCCGCGCCCGCCATTTGCTGAGAGGGAATAGACAAGGTGAGTCAACCATGCTACAACGCTGTCGTTTCTTTACATTGTAGGTTTATCCAGTGGTCTTTTCCCCTGTGATTGACTGGTTAGGACCCCATATTATTCTAATACATAATACTGACCATATTAGGAGCTATGCTATTGTGATTGACCACTTTATATGTGTAGAAAACGGCACTCGTTGGTTTACTGTAGGTTGTGAATTCACATATACTGCTCAGACTACTATGACAGATCTAGAACTGTAAAAACCCGAGAGCCTCGGAATTCCTCAAATACCGGCAAATCTGTTTTAATCAGTTTTTTTTTATACTAGCCCTTTATTGCCTGAGAAAAATCGAAAATGAATTCTTTGCACCCCAAAATCCCTATATTACGCCACACGATGAACTTTGAGCTGTATTTCAAGCATAGTTAGATGTTTTGAAGATAAATTAAATGTAGCTAATGTGGTGATGGATATAAAATGTTTAATATGAACTTTTAATACTTCGTCATATGAACAGTTTAATGTTCTGTGTATACACAATAAATAGAATATCCAATACATCCATTTTGCTAGAATGTCATATAAACATAAATCACTATATCAGTATAAAGTCAACAATGTAATTTGCTTCGAAAGAAATTTAAGGCGCTCATACGCAGACAAAGACTCAGTGCAGAAGTTCGTATATTGTATAAACTAGTAGTAACGCTTAACTGCGGGCTAAAATGAGGGACTTTTTCATCGTCGACACAATCAATAATGACGTGTTTACTGTTTTCAATAAATGCTGGCTTATTGCCAATGGAAAGTTACACAGTTACACAGAGGCATATCAAGCATCTTTTATAAAGGATCTTTAGATCCTTTAGCTTTTATTTGAGTACAAGAAGGAGCTACAGTGAATGTCAGCTGGATACAAAAACACTTACAGCAATCACCTTAGAAGACTTTCAAATCAGTAGCTATAATTCAAGACATATACCTGGTATGTAACAGCTTGTTTTTGTTAAAATTGTACAATGTACTTGAATGAATACAGTATTAGATTTTAACTATAACGATCTGTTACTCAATATATTACGTACCTATGTTTAAAACGGACAAGTTAAATGGTCATCGGATAGTCTAAATTTAAACTCATATGCATTTAAGATCTGTCCCAAACATAAAGTAATTGAAAAAGGCGTTATATCGTAGTTAACTCACCTTGTCCTTTGCTTCTCCACAACACGGAAAGTTTACAGAAAAAGGAGGATTTTCACTACTGTTCTGTTCGTGCACAATTGATAATGGGAGATACGCATTTGCAAGTTAACCTATAATACACACCTTTAATCCCATAATATGTGTATCATTTATGAGGGAACAGTACAGTAGGGGAATCCCCTTTTCAGTAAAATCCCCGTGTAGTCCGCCATTTGCTGAGAAGGAATAGACAAGGTGAGTCAACTTTGATCCAAGGTTGTCGTTTCTTAACATTGTAGATTGATTCAGTGCTCTTGTCCCCTAGCTGTGTTGATTGACTGGTAAGGCCCCAGTATTACACTTAGATATATTACTGCCCATATAAGCAGCTGATATCAGATCAGTAAAGCCCCAGTATTACACTTAGATATATTACTGCCCATATAAGCAGCTGATATCAGATCAACCCCCCCCGGACTATTCCCCCTGCACAATCCCCCCATCCCCCCCCCAGCCCCCCCCCCACCCCGCCCACCGGACGATTCCCTCCCAAAGAATATATATCTATATACAAGTATAAAGTAAAGAATACAAAGTTCAAATCTTTTCATTCATTTTCCGAATATTTCTTAGTGTAATGATGCAACTCGAGGATAGATATTATTAATTTTATTAAACAAATTATTTCATGGAGTACAAGTACATAAAAGTTTCGAGATAGAAGTACAGAACATTTATTAAAATTTGATCAAAGTTCTCCAGGTTAAGGAGGGGTAAAAAGATGGTTTCACTCATCCAGGAAGCCCTTTGATGAATTAACTGATACTTTTTAATTGCTTTATTACCCCCCTTGATTGAGTAGATCTTTAAATCAATGTGCATCCCTAGGGAGAGGTGGGGTAAAAAGGTTTTCTCGCTTATCCAGGTATCCATTTGACTATTTGTCACTTTTTATCGCTTGACCACTACCTACTACCCACCACACTAAAATATTCATAAAATATCTGTTTACCTGTCCATCTGTTTCCCCACCTTTACCTGAAGGATAGGTGGTTATACTTCGATTAGATATTTAATAAATCTTCCTATACTTGTATTCAATGAAAATTAAATTTGTTATAAAATAATTTGTTTCATGATGAAATTGTATTATCACACTAAAAGTATTAATAAAATGGATAAACTGTTTTAAACTTTACACTTTCTATTTTATATGTGTTTATGAATATACAGACTTGACATTTAATATGGAATATTTTTTCCAAATCATTTTTCATCAGTTTTTTCCTATTTTGGTGACTGCTAAATGAAAATAAGGACTAAAATCGTGTTTTAATAACTTTTAATCATCTCTTTGATGTCTTTGTGACATCAGTTCATTAATGGAATTCGCCAGAGAAGCAAACAAAAACACATTGCCTATTTTATGTCATACGACAACCATTAAAAGAGATATTTTGGATCTCCATATTTTCCAAATCATTGTCTGTAGAAGAGTTACATACTCCACAAAAGACCCTCATGTCAGTGTCCAGTCATAGTAACGGTCGCTGTTACGCCTGACCTCTTCTGGCTGCTATCAGCGCTCTCAAGTGGCAAGGCACTCCTTGGGATAGGTTTTTAGAGTTCAATCTGGAATAACATTCCTGGCATCGGTCAAAATCTGTCCAATTTGGTTCAGTTTTGTTGTAGGACATGTAGGCCATTGATTCGGCGAGTAATGGCCTACCTACATATTGTCCATGTGGTTCAAATATGGCGATTTTGATGACCAAGGTAGCTGCTCATTCCCTTGGTTCTGTAACTAATCTGCTATTAAAAGTACCTTGTGTGAACCGGCAATCTCACCGTGCAACCTAAAATTGTTCCTAAGTTCCCCCTTATCAAATGATAGTCAAGTGGTTCCCATATTATTCCTTTATTTGATCTGGTTCAGGTTTTCGTCGATGACTACCATTGGTGTTTTGGCACCAATGTGGTATCCACGTCAAATAGTGACGCTGTTAATGACCTTAGTCACTTTAGACGCGGCACACGCTTCGTCGTTGGCCTCTTATGGATGTCCGTAAAATCTTTTTTGACTAGTTGAGCGGTACAGGTGAAATCTGACCTCAATAAAGAAAGCCACGAGGTTTCAGTGTTCAATCCAGAAACGGTCAAGGTCTCCAGTTCATTAGAGAAACATACAACGATTTTTTTGTTGTTTACAGTGGGTTCCTCGGAGGTCGTCTGGTATTCTAACCTGCTAAAAACAGTTTGGTGTTCGCTAAGGGCCTTGAAAAATGCGTTTTGGTGGCAATTTACCCCTCATTCTGAACGGACTGGGTGGTTTTTGTTTAGTTGCAACAGCATATCCCGAAAGACAGTGGATTCTGTACCCTGGTGGTAAGATTTCAATACATTGGGTGTGGCCTCTGTGTAGGTACATCAGACTAGGCATTACTCTATAAAACTGTGCGGACCGTTTCATTTGGCGCAATTATCTGTCTGGTTATGTCTGTCTTTTTCGCGCCATTATGCCACAGATTAACAAATTTGTAAAGCACTGCATAGCTCATTTTACACACTACAAAGCTGGCCACTTGCATGCAAAATTTCAAATTCTTCGATACAGTAATTGCCGACATATGGATACTTTTTTGACAGAACCATGTTTGCCAAAGCCAAGCTTTGACCTGCCCAAATAAGCACTACCCAATTAAATCACTGAATATTACATAATGCAGCAGTGCAACAAACCTGGTATTTAGTTAGTTGGTAGCTACACAACTAACTACACACTTCTCCATTCACATGTCTTATATGAGACCGGAGTTTTTTGAAAAAAGAACGCATTTTTACCTAGGCATACCTTCGAAACTGAAATATTCCATATTAAATGTCAAGTCTGTATATTTCTTGAGGGGGGGATCGTCGGAGGACGAATGGCAGGGAGGGATAGTCCAAGGGGAATTGTCCGGGGGGGGGGGGGGGGGGTTGTCCTAGAATCAAGCAGCTAACTACTGTATATTAAGATAGTTTTACATTCACCACTTTATATGTGTAGAAAACGGCACTCGTTGGTTTACTGTAGGTTGTGAATTCACATATACTGCTCAGACTACTATGACAGATCTAGAACTGTAAAAACCCGAAAGCCTCGGAATTCCTCAAATACCGGCAAATCTGTTTTAATCAGTTTTTTTTATACTAGCCCTTTATTGCCTGAGAAAAATCGAAAATGAATTCTTTGCACCCCAAAATCCCTATATTACGCCACTCGATGAACTTTGAGCCGTGATGAACTTTCAAGCATAAATAGATGTTTTGAAGATAAATTAAACGTAGCTAATGTGGTGATGGATATAAAATGTTTAATATGAACTTTTAACACTTCGTTATATGAACATTTTAATGCTCTGTGTATACACAATAAATAGAATATTCAATACATCCATTTTGTTGGAATGTCATTTACTCATACGTCAATATATCATTATAAAGACACCAACGTAATTTGCTTTGAAAGAAATTTGACGCGCGCATACGCAGATAAAGTCTCAGGGTAGAAGTTCGTACACTGTGGTAAATAGCTTAACTGCGGGCTGAGGGACTTTTTCATAGTCAACACAATCAATAATGACGTGTTTACAGTATTCTATTAATGCTGGCTGATTATATCAATTGCCAATGGAAAGTTACACAGTCATACGAGCAGCGGCGTATCAAGCATCTTTTATAAAGGATCTTTAGAGCCTTTAGCTTTTATTTAAGTACGTGAAGGAGCTACAGTGAATGTCAGCTGGATACAAAAATACAAACAGGCATCAACTTTGAAGTATTTAAACTCAGTAGCTATAATAAGAAACATATATGTAACAGCTTGTTTTGTTAAAAGTGTACATTGTACTTTGAATTAATACACAGTTTTAAAGAAATAATTACACTTCGTATGTGATCTATATTGCACAATAAAAATAACATAACTCATTCTCATATAGTATATTCTGATTTACCACAAAAACGGCAGTCATAGCGATTATTTTGATACCTGAGCTTATCATCGGACCATGTGACCTCCATTGATGTCTATACTATTTTATTATCTCTTAAGAATTTATTACAAAAAAAAAATCTTTTTATGGAAAAAAGGGACCAGGAATGGGTCCCCACAGATTTAGATCGATCCATCTGGATTGAACTAACTCCCTTGGGGTTCACACTAAATTGCTGTCAGCTTCCGAGAGCCGAGCGCACACTAAAGTTAATTACCCCTTTACAGTTTTTAGTAGGCTGGGCAGACATTTAAGCCAAACAGGCTGACAGCAATCTAGTTAGACTCCCCAGGGGGATAGATCGATTTAAATATATGTGGGAATGGTCTCTAACTTGTAGAATGTAGAACTGGATTCATTAACCATTAGTAAGCATGGGGAATTGTTGTTTACTCCAGGAAAATCATTTTTGGCCAAAACAAACAGTTATTATCCCTTTAACTTTAAGAATCTGTTGCTCAATATATGAGGCACAGTGTATCTTTGTTTAAAACTTACAAATTAGATGGTCATCGGATATTCTAATTTAAAACCCATAGCTATTTAAAATTCTGTCCGAAACACATAATTTCTGAATAAAAGCGTTATATCGCAGATGACTCATTTTGTCTTCTGCTTCTCCGCAACACGGAGAGTTTACTGAAAAAGGAAGATTTTCACTACTGTTCTGTTCACGCACAAATTATATTTATAGTTAAGAATACAGTTTTGTGTAATAGGAGGTTAACATTTGCAAGTTAACCTATAATGCACACCTGTAATCCCATAATATGAGTATCATTTGTGAGGGAACAGTACAGTAGGGGAATCCCCTTTTCTGTAAACGTCCCCCGCCCGCCATTTGCTGAGAGGGAATAAACAAGGTGAGTCGTTTCTTGACGTTGTAGGTTGATTCAGTGATCTAGTCCCCTGTGTTGATTGACTGGTTAGGGTCCCATAGCACACTAATACACTGACCTTTTTAGATGCTATGTTAAAATACATGTAGTGTTCCATTCACCATTTTATCTATGTAGAAAACGGCACTCTTTGGTGTAGGGTTGGATATTCTCATCTTGTTAGACTACTACATCAGATCTAGAACTGCAAATCCTGAGGGTCTCGGAATTCCCCAAACACCGGCAGACCAGGGTTGGAAATTCCCATATTGTCAGACTATTATTACAGATTTAGAGCTGCAAAACCTGAGGGCACGGAATTTCCCCAAACACCGGATCCTACCAGTAATGGCATGTTTATCTGAAATATGGAGGAATAGTTTCACGTTACTGAAGTGGGTAGTTCTTTTAGCGGAAACAACCTAGAACATAAGTTAATATACCGGTATTGTCTGATCCTGTAAATGAACAATGTTTGATAACACTTCCCATGCGCTTTGCTAACTGTGAAAGTAATGCGTTTTATTGGATGTTAACTATCTTCCAGTGAAATGGGGTTCTTTTCCGGATATTTTATTTTAAAACGAAAGTGATAGTGTTAATAACTGAGGCCTTTAAACTAACAAATAACGTTGCGCGCGTTACACGTCACAGGTCTTGCGTAACTACCCAGGTGCTACGGTTTTCCCTTGGGGGGCAGCAAGCGGACAATTTGTACAGGAGCAATGCAAAGACGGGTGAAAACGATACGTTGTTTATAACCGAATACGATGTTCCCGAGGCGAAACTGCCAACTCCAAAAGTAAAGGATGATAATAACGTTGAAACGATGTGGTTAGTCTGTCAGTGGCGAGTTGGGGAGAAAAGAGCAGCCCTGATAGCAAGGTACTGTGTACAAGTGAACCGGCAAAGTTAATGATAATTTCATGTTGCAAAAGCATAATAAAATTAGTTAGTAAGTTTCCAAACGATATATTTGAATATCAGATACATAGATCAAACTAACAACAATATCAATTTTGATGACATTAAAAATCAAAACTTGCGGCGCACGATAGGTTAAGGAGGACACTGCCATCAGTAATTTTGTTACATAACACTATATGCTTGGGTCGTTGTTAACTCAGTGGTACTATATTGCTGCTTGAATTATACCTGATATAACCAAGTACACCAAGTACATATCAACTTATTTTTGTGGCAATTGACCTTCATGCTCCATCATATGTGCATGTTGTTTATTATTATTATAATCATTATTATTTTTTGTTCAAGCACATTTTGATAAAGTGGCTATGCTTTAACAAGAGAAAGTTAAAATTTATGCTGAAGTTTAAAAGATTAAATCATCACTATAGTGATACAGTTAAAGCTATTTGATTATGCATATTTGGTTTTCAATGATCTTGATTATGATATGAGGTTTCTGTCTTTTTCTGAAATCAATATATAACAGGTAAATTGAAAGTGCTTTATTACAATTTTTGCTGCATAATTTCAGATGCAAAAAACTGTGTAACATTTGGTAAAGCTGGAAAGATTGTTGTGAGCATAGATAGGGGGAAATGGTATTAAATTAACTAGAAGGACAAAACAGATAATATACTTGTAGATCCATCATCACAGCAAGGGAAGTTTGTGTGATCTTGCCCCTGAAGCTGTGTCACAAGTTTCCAACTAGTTGAGTCCTAACTAAGAGAAACCGCTGCGGTGTGAATCGCAATATACACATTCAGGTAATATGCAGCAAATTTAAACAATAGAGACCTCCACAAATTGTCAATATACTTCAAAGGAGTTATCCTTGCGTCTATGCATCATCAAAAATACACAGTGACAGTGATTAGAACATTGTCTGCAAATAGTGAGGCAATGAAGACTGCCGGGCGTCCTTGTTTTTCAGTATTAAGAATGACAGAATCTGTTTTTTTTTATTCATTTTTAATGGGGGGGGGGGGGGGCTCGAGACTCATTTTGTTCTTTTCATGCCCATCCAGTTTATAAGGTTGATGGCAGTATATGGTAAATCTATCATGTCTGTATGTAGAATATCTCTTGGTCAAATTTCTACATTTATTGAGTGCATTATGAAGTTTTCTGACTGATTAATGAGGTTACTTGTAGAAGTATCTTGCCTACATACATTTTGTGGTATTTTTACTATTGATTATTCACATCCCATAAGTTGGTGTGTGAAAGGCACTTGGTATTTGCATTTTAGAACTGTAGATCTGTGTACCAGTAGGGTTATATTTCAGTAATCGCTGATTGTTTCTAAAAAATAAGCTTCATGTTGGATAATTAATTGGTTTGAAAAAAAATAACCCAAATAAAATAAATTCATTTTATAATTCACGTTTTTATTATTTCTTCTAAGCAATCATAACAGCTCCCCTCATTATACTGTTTTTGCGTAATAGTATTGAAAGTTTCCAAGTTATTATTAACAGGTTGATGCTAACGTATTACAAATAAATATAAGCATCACAGCATATTTCCTTCCTGAAGTATATCAAACGTACCACTGGTATAATACCGGTAGAGATACAGGTAAAGATGACAGCACTGATAACTGGGTTTACAGCGCTGTTAGTGTCAGATTGTTATCTGATAAAGTTTGCTACTAGTACCTGGTAACAAAAGGTCTGGCACTTGACAATCAAAGTTGAAATCGCAAAAACTCCGGTAGAAAATATAGCATACCTGCCCAGCATTGATTTCTTCTGATTCTTGACTAAGGGGTGCGTTGCTGGTGTCAAGGGACAAACTTAATACTTAAACTTGGGGGTTTGGCATATCATTGGACATTCCTCTCGAGTCCTGCTCAAATCTAATAAAGCCTCAGTTGCTTAACTTTGCCAAATGTCCAATATTTACTGGTTGTGCTGTTTAATCGGGGTTTCTTCTCTGGCGGCGGTTAAATTGGGGACACCTGTGCGGCCTGTCAACGCACGCACCAAGGCCCATTTTTACCAGTGCCACATTTTTCATTGCCGTAGATATCAAATTGTGAATAGCATGAAGAGTAACGACAGTTATTAAAATTTTTTGGAAGTACCTTTCCCTTTTGCCAAAGTAATCATATGGGCTGTGCTGCCCCATCTCCACAGGCGACACCTTGTATCAATATATATATTTTTTGTAGCAAAAAAAAAAAAAAAAAGGGGGGGGGGGATAAAATCGTCAGAAAATGTGTACTGAATTTCAGTTTATGTCTGTTTCACAGAAATATTGCAAATAGAAAGAAAATACGAAAAAATATGTTACGTCCATCTAACTTAAATTTATTTTACCTCTTAATTGGAGGGTAAAGTACCCTTTAACTCTTAGGTACCTTATGTCTCGAGTGTATCGAATGCACTGTCGCTGGCGAAAAATATCCCAGGTAACAATCTACCTGGGCGTTATTTTCAAAGAGCAGCTCCAGACCTGGGACCACAAGGGGCTTAATGAAGAGCAAAAGAAACAAAATAAGATTTTCCCTGCAAAGCTTCAAATAATTTTGACACTTTCTGTTCTTTGGGTTGTTCTTCCTTAATTTGAATTCCGTTCTTATTCCACCTATCTCCTCATAGGTCATTAGATGGGGAAGTTGAACATTTGGTGATATATGAACTTGTTAACAAGGATGTGCACGGATATTTTGGAATTTTACTCCCTAGGGGGGTTATACATGTATCTGAACTCTTTCTCCCCCTAGACTACTATACTAAGGCACTTGAAATTATAAGTAGAATTAAGTAAAATGCATGAAAGGAAAATGCTTTTACATTTCAGATTTTAGTGCAACAGGGGGTTGGACTTTCCCTGGGGTGGTTGATTCTGATATCTTTGCACTCTGTATTTTAACTCCTCCTAGACAATTAGCCTTGTGAAGCTGAAATTTTGGTGATTGGTAGACCTTTCATCGGGAACGTTTGTGGGCATCTCAGAATTTAAGTGCAGCGTGAGGTTGGGCTATTCCAGGGCCTTCTTCTTCTTGCAATCAAATTGATTCTACCCCTGGGAACAAATATTAGCAGTACTGTTGATTCTTAATTCTTTCTTTCTTTCTTAATTCTTCCCTAATTCCATTTTCCAGGTCAATAATTCACTTGAGGACGTTATCCACGCCACCAGGCCACCGGGAAGCAGCACAATGACTCATGCTGGGGATGCTAGTGATGTACCATCTGCCCATTCCCCCCAGGAAGACAAGTTATTACTTTGGGAACCAGGTAAGATTTTTTTATCACTGTTAAATTTTATGAGTTGGCTATTAAATTATTTTGACTACTGTTAGATTATTTGTATGCTGTTATAGTCGTTTTTAATCAAATTTATCATATAGACGAAACAAAAGGACAAATGTCATCAATAATCCGTTCAATAAGCCCATCAAATATGAAACGTACACAGCATAACGGCCTGCAAGTTTTTGTTTTCTAAACTAATCCTTTTTTAACAAAATGTGCAGAAAAGTATGGTCTTTACACACTTTTAAAGCCTTCAAAATATTTGAATTACAACTCGATTGAATTAAAGGCATTTTATGAAACGTTTGTTTCAGGTGACCAACAAATGCAGAGACATCATTCCACCTGCCTGTCCATCCTTGGACAGGAAGTTGAGAGCATCCCCAACGAAGTCCATGAAGCAAGTAGCCACGCTATGCCAGGCAACACAACAGAATTAGAGAGTAAGCACGAGTTTTCTATGGTTCTTACAAGTGATGGGTTACAAATAATGATGCACAAATTAGGTTCTACCGCCCATTTCTGTGCAATAATGCACAATACTTAACAGCAAAGTCAACATATTTTCATCATGCACATGTTACAAAGGAGGCGCAGATGTAAGAACTATGCAACTGAGAGTGCAAAGTCACATTTTGAAAATGCAATGATGTGAATAATTAACATCAAATTTAGAGCCAAATTCTAATTATGCAATACAGGAACCATGGGCATTAGGGACATGTAGCTGGCATAATGCTTCAACCTTTTGAGAGTAAAAACCCACACCTTTGAAGTGCCGGAATGAAAAAGAAGTAAAATTTACAAAAACGTGCAGGGATTAGGTATGCTTGCCCTCAGGTTTATTCGTGTGAGTTTAAAAATTAAGCTTCGGTCACGACCGGATGCACGAATTTCAGGACCGTAAGTCCCCTGCGATTTTTGGGTGTTGCGGAGGCCGTAGAGGTCGTAGAGGTAGAGGAAAGTCTTCCTTGCGAGTCGCAAGGGCCACGTGAGATGTCCTTTTAAGCAGGGACGCTAATTGCAAGCAGTTTGTCTTGCTTCCTGTATACGTGACCCACACGCACCACTTACGAAGGGAATGCAACGCACGGCGAAATTAGTGCCCTGTTGCGTTTTGCTCACACTTGCCTCATACGTTTGTGGTGATGTACAGTACTACTGACGTCGTACGTCAGTTTTGCTTCCTGTTCTCTTCTTTCTTCTCCCTCCTCCCTTTTTATGTACAGACACAGATGTGTATATATAGCAATCACCTGCGTTTGTCGTCGCCGGCGCCGTCGTTGCAGTCGTCAAGATTGAAAATCAGGTCAAGATTGAAAATCAGCATGATCTGGGCATTTAAAGGGAAGTTATGCTGTCTTTTTCACTTTTTTCAGCATTTATGTGGCACCGATAACACAATTAGTGGAAACCCGTTTTACTTTTTGGCTTGAAACTTACAGAATTGATGAATACCTATAATACGCAAGTCAATTTCGAAAATTGGCATGATCAGGGCATTTTTTATACAAGTTTTGCTGTTTTTTTTTTCACTTTTTAGCATATATGCAACATCCATAACACATTTTAAGAAAAATCCATTGACCAATTGTCTTGAAATTCACAGTAGTGACCATTGTTACTGAAATACAGATTAAGTTTTTAAAAATAAGCTTGATCAGTTAAAGATTGGTGAAGTTATGCATTTTTTATTTGCATATAAGTGTTTTTTTTTTTCTCAAATTTTATTCTCATGCATTTTGACAGTCTCATTTCTGAACTAATTAGATATGTTAAGTTGATATTTTTTGCATCTTAACAACGTTGTTATTTGGTTTTATAAAAATGATGATATTGTGTACTGTGTAATAAGTGTCAAAAATGGAAAAAAAAAACTCATATCTTTCAGTTTGTCAGATTCAACCATTCACTATGTTCAGGGCAGAAACCACCAAATAATTTCCCATTGACGACCATACTAAGAAATGCCTGCAAAACTGCATGAATAAAATTGTTCTGTGAAACATTTCCCACCCCCATGGACAGCAGACACACTGACATAACTCCCAATGGCAAAAAAATGTACTGTCATTCAACAATATTTCTTACCGGCATCACTTGAACATGTGCACCCCTCTGTTTGTAAACAAACCACTGCACCACTCACAGTCAGTAGACCCTTCCGCCAGAGGTCTCACGACTGCACCGCACCTGTGCCTGGTCCTGAAAAAAATACTGGCAGTAGTTTACACCCTACTCTGCTAGTTGATACCAAAATTAACCCTAGCAACACACAAGAAATGCCAGGAAAAAAATGGAAAAAAGCACTCATTTTTTCTCACTGAACTATATTCGTCTATAACAGGCCCTGATTGGCTGATTTGGTGAATTCTGCCCTGAATTCAGAATCTCAGAATGGAGCAAGTTGGATATTTAAAATTGTTCTGTTGATATTTTTGCTTTGACAACATACTTTTTGATTGATCATATAAAAATGATATTAAATTGATTATTTTGTTTTATGTAAAAAAAAGATGTTGAAAATGGAAATAAACTCTTTCAAATACAGTTTTCTCTTGTTTACATTTTAGTGTTTCCAAAGTATGACTCTGAACTCTATGGGCTAGTCACATTTTCTAAATATACATGATAGTTTTATTTTATTATTAAAGATATGGTTATTATGGTGTTAAGCATTGTGTAATATTACATCAAAATTGAACAAAACCCTATTCTGAGCATTGCTTCCGTAGTGGGGGTGAAAGGAAAACCATGTCACTTGCTCTTCTCACACTTACAGGAAAGAAACAAAGGACTGAAATTCAACTTTAGTTGAACAATTGTCTCATTAGTTAATTGTTTGGGTGTAATACAGTTCGTTTGTGAACATTTTTATCTTTAACGTGTTGCAATTTTCAATGTGGAACTTATAGCCCCCTTGGGCATGAAGCCCAGTGGTGAGCAAATTTTCTTAATGTCCATGTATTTAATAGTAGATATTTTAAAATTGGTAGTATTTATACAGTTAAGCATTATGTAATATTGTGTCAAAATTGACAAAAAATCCTACTTTGTGCTCTGCCACCATAATATTATGTAAAGTGTTATTTTCTATTTTTAACTAGTCTTACAAAAATGATTCTTAGGATTAACATACAGCTCATATTAGAAAACCAGCTCTACTGGATTATCATTTTTATTAAATTTATGCATTGTTTGTAAAATTTTTATTTTCTCATTTTGGCACTTTCTAATTAAGCCTTATGTTTTTACTTTCATCAGTCAACCCTGTGTTGCATANA
>NW_019774659.1:483252-541162 GCF_001039355.2 Lingula anatina | reverse complement strand
GGTACAGAAATGGAGTTCAGCTCTTTTACGATACGCTGTTGTTCGTTTATTCCATATTGTAATATTTAACACACAGAGTTTCATTTACCAATAGCTATAGAAAAAAATTAACTGAGATTAACTAGCCAATATTTCGTCTGCTGACAGTCAGACTCCAAAAGACAAATGCAACTGTATTTGTTTGTCATACACACATAGCTCATGGAACTGTTCAACAAACATTCATATTGGATTCATCTTTGACTCATTCTTAGACATGCGGTTAATAAATCGCGAGATTTAATAATGCGTGGTATCAGGTTCTGACAGATCTGATAATATCACAGGACTATGAGACAGTAAATACACCAAAGGTACTGTATGGCATTTTTATTTTTAAGCTGAAGTTATATTCTACTGCTAAATGTACAAACAGGTAAGCCTTAACTTTGCGATAAAATGTGAGTGCCCGTTCACGTGTTGATATTTCACGCATTTGTAGTGACTGCACTTGTATTGTAGTTGTTGCAATTCATAAAACATTCCTCATAATATTGTCCTTGCCATACATTGACCTACTCTCACATATACTTGTACTATACTATAGAATGTTATTTTTTAAGGAAATTGCCGTTTGTCCATCAGTTGTCATAATTTACATGTATATTATCAAATAATTTTTAAGGTATAGACTATTGTATGTCGACGTCAGAAAATATATTTTGTGCAAAATAGCGTTCATATTTGTGTAAACACGCCATGTAAGTAATTCCCACACCGTATTCTACATTCCTCGAGTCTTTACAAAGATCCAGATGGGCGTTGACAAAAATCCAATAACATCAACTCTCCACAAAAGTGGTACAAAATGATAAATGATTAGGCCACACTGATGTAATGGAAGAACGTTCCGTATTACTTGAGGCGCAGCAAATGGTGTGTACCGGAACATGGGATCCAGGCATTAATTCAATTGTAATCTTCAATGCCTTTATCTGACACTTAGCAAACCGAAGCTACACATAACTTCTCACAAGAACATGATCTGTCCAGTCCGGAGCTCGAGTTACCATCAGTGAATGATTGTTCCGTGTATTGTTAGTATATTACTTTGCAACTGCATAATTAGTTGGCGTTACACATCGAATTCACACGTAGCTTGTCGTTGGAACTGAACTGAAAAGATAATTCATTAACTGATTAATTGATTGGACAACTTTAATTAATTAATTAAAATTGACTGATTTATTATCTCACTTATTAATGAATTACTTATTCATCACCCTAATATAGCCCAATTCCGACATATACTAAATGTTTCTTCAGAATCCCTCCATAACTATTTGTAGAATGTAGCTAGAAGACAAACATACATTTTAATTAACCAATTTATCAATTGATGGATCATCTCCAAAACCTCAAACGTTTGCTACTAGGCTCAATCAAGACAGTTAAAGGTGTATCAGCAAAATCCTTCAACAACTTTTCGCATAATGTTTCGCATAAGACAGACAGACAACAAGTTAACTGATAAATAACCGATAATTATCAATCACCTCAGGTTAGCCTATTTCTGACATATCCTGAAAGTTTCGGCAAATCCCATCCACATCTCACTGAGTTAGGCTGGTAGAAACAGATAAATAAACTAACGGAGATGAAAACACAACCTACTTGCCGGGGGTAACAATTGAAGTAAACAGATATGAATAGCGGAATGGAGAAGCAAGCTACCTTTTAAAAGATCGAACAATTGCGAAACTGCATGCACCTTTTTTATTCAGCCTTCGAACCCGTGGATGGAAGTTCATATGCTCCGAAAGAAATACGGGTAATAAGGGCTTGTTCCCATCGAAATGTAATGTTAGTACAGTCTATTGACAGCCACAAGCTAATAAGGAGCGGGAGTGTTTTGTAGAGTAACTGAGTTGATTGACGTTTTCTTATGATACTTATACAACTGCGTATAATGTAAACGGAGAGAAGGCCGCTGAAGATTGCATGAGGTAGAGATACAAACGGGAACCTACTGGAAAGTAGTTAATACATAACACGAAAGAATATAAAAGAGTTGTATGTACTGCAGAAGATAAAGAAAACAACGTTGTCACATAAATGGTGCAGGATGCGGAAGGAAAACAGAGACATTTGATATGAATAATGTCAGATGGAGAAGGACTAGTCAGCAGACAGACATCCAGAAGCGAGCGTATTATATCCGAAAAGAAGATGCCAGCGGGACAAACAAAAGAAATGCAAGGTAAGAAGGAACCTTATGATTTTTTTTAGATATTTACAACCATGCAATTAGAAGATAAACATACGAAATTGGATGCTTTAGGTAAGGGTGACCCCCTTATACACACAGTACAGAAGCAACTTACACAATTAATTGAAAAACCAACTTCATTTTCCGCCGGTCCAAACATCGATACATTATTTGGTCTTTCCACAGAAAACGTGCGATTATGGCCCACAAGGTTTGAAAATTACTGCAATTTTCTCAGTAACGCAGAAGGTGGACGACAGACTAGCTTATTTTGTAAGAGAACTATTGAAAGAAACAAAACGTTTTGTTATCGCGCAAAGCCCTTCTAATTTACAAGAAGCAGAGAAATACGCCAGAACAACAAGTTCGTGATCGTAACATCTCTCTCTCTCTATCTCTCTCTGATATTGAAAAAATAGTTCACAGAGAAGGGTAGAAGAGCAAGAAGAAACAAACTGCTGATTTTCGCCGTGATATCAGACACAAGCAAGTAGGAAAACAATACTATGCAGCAACACCCTTTGTTCTTATTGTCGCAGTGAACGGTCACGCGAGCGCTGCGTGCCGGCGTCAAAAACAGGCCATAAGGGGTCCCCGATGTTTTAAATGTACAGAATGTTTGTAAATATTTTCAAATTTCCAACAGCAAAATACTCATAGAAATCAAACTTTTCACAAAGGGAATCGTAACACAAAGGGAAAAAAATCACAAATTGGCAAAGAGCGGGGTGATTTTGCTGAAATATCCCTAGGGGCACCAGTTCGATTATGGCATATGTGAAAGGGGAATACAATTAGGAAAAAAAAATGTAGAGTTGTTCATCAATGGAATCAAAATTAATGCTTTGATAGATACAGGGCCATATGTTACAATACTGTGAATACTGAACCATTACGGAAACATGATACTCTAAAATCACTACTCATCATAACATCTACAAAAACCACAGCTGTTGCTGCAAATAATACAAAAAATCACATTGAAAAGACAAGTGTTGGTAGATTTGCGTTTCCTCAATGGATACAATTCTATTAACACGTTAGTGCAAACAGCTGATAATATTGGGTTTGATATGATAATTGGGAATGGTTTCTTGCGAGAAAACAGAACGATTATAGATTTCACAAAACATACGATCAGACTGTCAAAGAAAAGTTACCCAGCCAAGGCTATGCGGTGATCGTGAAAATGGCTGAACCCGTTTGTTGGCTCTTTCTTTCTTTGGTGGTTAAGGAGGCATAAGCATAATTAATATGTTTAAAGGTTAATGTAATCAAGGAGTTGTACAACTCCTTGGTGTAATTCGCTTGCATAAATTGCGATTTTTCTTATTCTGGCCACAAGGGTAAGGTAAGTCGTAGGGGGTTGCACCCACAACCTGTGGATCTTGAAGCCGCACAGTATAAACACTGAGATTGAAAGGGCTCCATACGATCACATTTCAACCAAAAAACCTATTCTTTTTACGTGACCTTAATGTCATGCTGGAGAAATGGCAGGGCACTTGCACATAATATAAACATATTCTCCGACGCCCGTAGCTGCTTATGATGTCAAAACAAAATCGTACGACAAATCGTATACGCTTTTATCGTGTGGCGCCCGTAACAAATGTAATCTAGGTTTATCAGTTTTGACAACTCCGTGTTGCAGGATGGCCCTGCATTGTAGCACGATCACCGCAAGTCTACTGCACAATGTCCTTGCGGGAATCACGCAATGTCATCTCAATATTGCTACTTTCTACGGGTGTACGATTTTAAAAGTTTGTCAAAAGTTTCAGCTTGACAAAACCGTAGAGGCTACGAGGACCTTAAATCCGTAAGATTCCGTACAATTTCGCACGTCTACGTCCCCCGATATGTCTGACAGGCCAGATATGTCCTACGACCAGAGAAGTCCAGATATGTCCGTCAAAAAAGAGCCAGATGTGTCCGACAGGCCAGATATGTCCTACGACCAGAGAAGGCCAGATATGTCCGACAAAAAAGAGCCAGATGTGTCCGACAGGCTAGATATGTCCGACAAAAACAGCCAGTTGTGTCTGACAGGCCATACATATATATATATATATATATATATATATATATATATATATATATATATATATATATTTTTTTTTTTTTTTTTTTTTTTTTTTTTTTACTCTCAGACGGGACCGTACTGCGGGACGCAGAAAGGACGCCGTCCGGTGTAAAGGGGGTTTAAGTGAGCTAGTGAGAAAGGAACTCGACCGAGGTTTCGCCCCTGGCGAGGTAGGGAGGCCGAAGATTATAATCGGAGATCGAAGAGCGTGTAAGTCATATTTTAATTGGATAGAAATATGATTTGTATGTAGAGTCCATCCTAGTTATGACGTCATTAAACCGTTATGAAAAATTTAAAAGATGCTCTCAAATTTCACTGTTACTGACATTTGTTTTTAAAACATGCAAGGTTAGTCTTTTCCAGAATGATACAATGGAAGTTCAGCAGTTGTGTTTTTTTCCTCCGGTTAGGCTGATAGGAATCTGTATTCGTAAGACACGTAAGACAAAGGGAAATATTGATTTATTATAGGAAATAATTTGAACTGGTTGTAGATTTGTCAACTGTGCTACCTATACATAAGATTGTATGCTAAATTCATTCGGTGAATAGAAACCTTGTATGTGAATACTCATGTAGATATTTCCTGATACCTGATACTTTAAACGAATATAAACACTATTCATCTTTTGATACGTCATATGTTCGTTGAGTAAATTCACTTTTTGTTTACATTTTGTACTTATATTGATTTTAAAGATCTTACAGGTGGAAAGTTTGAAGAGATGCCAGCTACTGATATACCTCACTTCCCTGCTGAAGATTCGTGACAGGGCGGAAACGTTTCTTGCTTTCATACCTCAATCTTCGTTATTTGCAAGAACTGTTAGTTGTTTATCAACGCGTTTAATACGTGGTATGGTCAGCGTATTTTTTCTCGACTACATGTATAGTGCTGTTTGCTAGTTATATACAGTTCGGTTTATTTTTTTTTCTCTAACCTATCGAGAAACTCCACGCTGCCCCAGTACGACTGTATTTTATATAGGCGTATTTACACCACTGTTTATAAGTTTTCAAATTCAATCCACCTTAGTCAAGATGACCATAAAGTAGCCAACTTCAAACATATATTAACAAATTAAAAGGATGTCGAATGCCACACATGCACACTGTATATTGTTAATCCACAAAATATATATTTAACAGATAAATTTTACCTGATAAAAGCAAGAATATTCCAGTGGCAAGGTGTTCTCTGTCAGACAGCTTGTCTTCGAGTGCTCCAAACAATGCACTGCCATTATTCTTTGCACCGTGACAAACTGTACACAACGTTGTATTGTCAGTGAAAAAGGTGCCATCCATCGTCTTTTTACTGACTCGACTACCTAATGGATATAGAAAAATAGTTCAAAGATTCGCTCACTTTTTTTTAGAAATATCGATGTTATTTTTTGTTGTCCGTAAAAATCTTATGAAAGAACCGGTTAGGTATACAGTTTACTGGTTTGGCTATCTCCCAAAGTTGGATATTATGACTGTTGTTTCCTCAACGACTGTGGATATATAAGCATACCCAAATAACAAAAAAGTATCACGTCTGCAAGACATGGCATTTAAATTGTATTCGAACCAGCGACTGAATAAATATAGTAAAAGAATATGCCTTGGCAATCAGCGACTGTCTGAAGATATATTTTGCCTCCGTCGGTTTATATTTACTATTAAGACCCCGAATCCATCTCATCAGCTCTCATTCCCATTAAAACTATCGGTCTACGTAGATCTTACTCCGCGGGGCCTATAGCTGAAAACAGTGGGTTTAACAGAATAACACGCCTTCTCTTGTTTCCTAGGTATTCGTTTTCCGTTTTCTACTCGATGCCAGAAGGACTGTTAAACCGTTAAAATGATTGCATTCAGCAAGAGTCTCGTCGCAGTTGTATCAGTCTACGTATACAGATAGTTCCAATGGGAATGAGCTCTAAGGGTATACCTTGCAACGTACTATGCCCTCCGCATTCGTGCACCGAGATTCTCTTTACTTTCTTATGCAGGTGTCTTTAATACTCGTTTCTCTCGGTACTGATCACGCGGTCACTTGTTTTTCCTTCGTGCATCTTTTGCATAATCAAAAAAAAAAAAAAAAAAAAAAAACTTTCAACTCTTCTTTCATATATTCAACAGTTGGGTTAAAAGGATGTATTTGAGAGATGGATACAAACTAACTCTGGAAAAAATTTGCAATTTCCTACTCATTGGTTTTCCTGATGGATTGGAGTTGACGGGACATACATGAAATTAAAAAAAAAATAATAATGGCTCACCGCTAATAATTTTTGTTCTTGGCAGTTTGATTCACCATATCGAGTATGAGTATAGCTGCACTCTTCAGCACGCGCTGTTTGCACAAGGCGCGACAGAAATGTGCAGCTGCAGAGTCCTGGTAGTAGGTGTATGGGATAGGGGGTTCAGTGCTGTGTTCAACGCAATGGTTTTCATAGGGAAAAGAAACAAGTCCTGGGCTCCGTATCTCGAAAGGTTCGCTATGTTGCGCACGAGGGTTAGTGTCTCGATTCCATAACCGATTCTATTTCGAGATACGGGGCCATGGAATCGAGACACTTGCGCACGTGCGCAACATAGCGAACCAAGGCTTTTTCTGATTGGCTGAAGTTCGTATGAGCATTTTGGTTTGGGGTGAGAGGTTGGTTTGTAGGCAGCTCTTTCGTAAGTGCCGTTTTTGTTCGTGGTAAGATGGTGATTATGATTTGAGGTCGACCGCTTTGCGGTAGAGTTGCCTTGTTCTTGGCCTGATAGCTAAGTTATTTTCATCTTTTAAGAACTCGCATGTTTTAACAAGGTTTAAGATAGATCTTACTCCGCGGGGCCTATAGCTGAAAACAGTGGGTTTAACAGAA
Organism: Lingula anatina; assembly: GCF_001039355.2. Next base: position 533,961 of record NW_019774659.1, on the reverse strand, counting down.
TAACACGCCTTCTCTTGTTTCCTAGGTATTCGTTTTCCGTTTTCTACTCGATGCCAGAAGGACTGTTAAACCGCTAAAATGATTGCATTCAGCAAGAGTCTCGTCGCAGTTGTATCAGTCTACGTATACAGATAGTTCCAATGGGAATGAGCTCTAAGGTATACCTTGCAACGGTTTAAGATAGACAATTCAGTGGATGTTTAGGCGGTTTCGTTCTTTTATTCTGACGCACGCGGTGTTCAGAGCCGTGTGAGCATTCTGTGTTCTTTTTTCTTGCCCTTGGGTGGCAGGGTGATTTTGACAGATAGGTGTGTTTAATTTTTCTCAGAGGTTTATAATTGTTTCGCCCTGGAGATGTGACAAGAGGGTGTTATTTTATTGTTGCTTTATTGGATTGAACATTACGGTATCACTTTTTGTGAACACGCATGTAGCCCTGAAAACTCAGGCTGTTTGGTGAAAATAAATATTGTAGGTATGGCATCTTGTTTGAGTCTAGGCCTCTTATACGCATTTTCCATACCCAGGCGTAACAAAAGTTCAGTGTACCACTCGTACGCGTCTCTTTTAAAGTGATCAGAGGGAAGTCTCGAGTAATTGGTTGGTATGAAGTTTTTCCTTTCTAATTTAATTGTCCGCGTTTGCTTCAAAGCTGGGTCCTTTGGAAATGCAAACATATGAATGACAGAACCTTTGCTGCTTTTTAGTGCATCCAACTGCAACACACTAGGCATAATGAAAACTGACCAACTCCGTTCGACACGACCTTCCCTAACTTCACTGTATTCAGTCTGTAGCTCAGCTGATTCTCAAAGACCCTTGGCTTGTATGTCGTCACAATACCACGTGACCCAGATCTGTCGCTTCACTTTTGCATATTGAGGTGAGGCTTTCTAAAACGCTTTTATTCCTTCCAATATATTTCTTATACAGATTATAGGGTGGGAATCGATCCAAATATGTGTCTAGTGTACAGACTGAGTACTAGATCTACAAAATTCGAGAAATGGAGTTTACCGTGTCGCAAATCCCTTAACTGTCCCCTTAATATGGGCCTTGCCTCTTCTGATAAACTTCTAGGGCTCGTGGTAATCTCTCAGCCAGCATCTTAGAGGAGCTCAATATGCCTGGCGAGTGTCCTCTTCATTTTGGCTACCAATTTTCACAATGCCTCGTCCTTCATCTGAATGAAAAGGGGCAGAAATGAATAAGCAACACACATAATTTCTTTACCTATGTGTGAGTAATTTTCAACATTTCTCTTAACAAGCGTTTAAGTGTAATTAAGATCTCTTCGTCTTAAATTAGCACTTAATTCTGCTCTAAGTAAAAAAAAAATCCGGAGACATACTTTTTTATGTCTAGTGCTTCAGTGGCTGTAACATTAATTTACACAGGCACCGTGGTACCATTCACCACGGAAGTCGCACTCCACCATTAACCTCCCCTGCCAGGGTTGACGGCAGTTACACCATCACTTCCCTGATGGTCCCTCGCCTGAGAATGTCTCTCTTTAGAATCCTCAATCTCAGGGTCTTTACCCAGGCGACGAGTCTCTAATACATTCACCTGGATGATATCTGGTTCCCAGGGAAAACTGTTAAACACAGCATGTAATACTATGCACCCTGGCATATCTTCCACGCCCGCCCTTGGGATACTTTCTGCTCTCTCCCTGAACACTGGCTGTTCAGTATACTCCCTCTTTGAGTCCACTGTTACAGCACTGACTGTCTTGTCATCGTTTCCATTCTAGTCAGATAAAAAAATCTTCATCTTGGATGTATCTAGTGGATCTCGGCCATCAACTTTCCAAGTCGCTTATGGCACTACATCGTCCATGTTTTCTTCAAACCTGGCCCAGTTCCTCTTACCCGCTTACAATACTAGCACCTACTACATGGTAGGTCATCCAGACGCCCTTTGGTGCTGAAGGTTATGCACAGTCTTACTTGCGTGGCCAACTTTGGACAGAGTGTCCGATTTCCCATATTTGCGCCCAGCACGATGGGATAGCACCATACTATAATTTTATTGCAATTGCCCCTGCGGCTGACGAAATATCATCAACCATCTTAGGCTAAAATGGCCAGTCCTGACTTTCAACGTTTTTCTCAACAAGTAATGTCTCAACTGCCTTGTGAATCTCACATATGCCAGAAATTGTTTTGGCGGTTGTGCAATAGTGCCTCTGCTCTTTAGTGAAACCATAACTATAACCATAAGCAACCACCCTCTCCTGTCCGTTCTGAACTTGGATCAGTTCGGCTCCTACGGCGTATTTGCTAGCGTCCGTATCCAGTGTGGCTCATCAGTTCCCGTTTGAACTGCAAGAACTGGGGGTGAAGTCAGCGCTTCTTTTAAGTAATTAAAGGACGCTTCCTGCTTCTCTCCCCATTGAAAGTTCTTCTTTCCATCCCACGTTCTTAGAAGATTCTGGAATTGGCCAATCTTCCACCGCCTTCACATCGTGATCCTACACGGCGAGGGTGTCTCCCGTCACTGTGCAGCCTAGAAGCTCGATTTTTCCCGAAAGAACGCAATTTTTTCGGGTCTAAGTTTCAGTCCATAGGCAAGGAATCTTGCCAGGGCTTCCCTTTAATCTTTTATGTGATCTTCAAAGGACTTTCCTAGAACCAATATATCATTTAGGAAAGCTAAAACGGTCGCCCAGTAGGTGTAGGTCCCCTTAGACTATCTGTAGTTGGTACAGTATTGAGGAAAGTCCTTTCACTTAATTTTTTTCTCTCATTCTGGCATTTTCACAGTGTAAAGTTGAACTTTGATGGACCTGAAGCATTATGCTAGTAACGCATTTTACGTACATCCATATTACCTGTTGTGCATAATTAAAATTTGGTGTTGACCTTGCTGTAAAGCATTAAGTATTATTGCATCAAAATTGACAGTAGCCGATTATGTGCATCATTATTTCCTGCGTTTTGTCTGCACATTTGACAGCTTTCCTGCCTTGTTTCCATTATAATATAAAAATCATAATGAAAGGAAAAATTTAAAAATTCAAGACCAAATTCACAAAGCTGTGGCGCTGCTTCAATCTATGTTTATGAGACCTTTTTTATGCTGAGGAAAAACTGATCACATTTTTTTTTATTTTCTCATCTGGTTATAATCATTCCATGTGGTCACATTGATTTTCTCAACAAGTCACAGTCAATTCCATATATGATCATATTGATTTTCTCATTAGGTCAGTCGATATGGTCATATTGATTTTCTCATATCGTCATAATCGTTCCCCATATGGTTTCATTCATTTCTCCTTAGTCGCTGTTAGTCACTTGTAGTCATGCTCATTTTCTCATTTGGTCACAGTCAGCTATTGTGTTAAATAAGTTATATTAATGAAACTCATCTTATGACTGCCTGTTAATATTTTTGGTTCACTTTATAGTCTCTGCTCGCCTTGTCTAGATTCGATTCGCCTGTGTCCCGTATATCGTCTTTAACCTTTCAGTAAATATTTTGACATTATGCTTTGGGATGTCTTTCTAAATTAACGTAAAATATTTTCTTATTAAATTATTACCGATTCATGCACCATGATGCATGATGTTTCGGCTAATTCTTGAATTTTCTCTCTTATTATAACAGGATATTATAAATAGTTCCTAAAACAATGTTGAGGGTTAACCTCAGCGAGAATTCCGTTTAGCTTATACATTAAAGGAATGGGAATTATATATAATTATATGCATTCCATATGATAAATGTAATTTTAACGCATTATTTTTTGTAAAGTTTTGTTGATTAATGTAATGCAAGCACTAAAGAGAAAAGTGGCCAAGAATCCGATTTTTGGTGCAGTTGCTGAACCTTTCCAATGGTAGATCGAGACAGTTCACCATGAACGTTGCTGTGGTCCAGCAAGCTTCAAAGAAAGTGACGTCCTCGATGGAAACTCGCTATTGGAAGGCAAAGTCTAGGAGCCACAGGCCAAGCGATGTAATCTGAAGGGCACCGCCTGTGGTTGAGTCTGCTAGAACATGCTGTCCACTGTCCAAAGCAATGCTTCGGGGTGCTGCAGGGTTCAAGCTACAAGAATCCGGTCCTCCCTTGAGCCAAAAGAACCTGACACGAACCTGAAGAGATGCTGACTGGAAGCCGGCACCCATGATTGTAGGCTGTTGTGAAAACACAGGTGGTGCCGTTGGAGGACGGCAACGAACAAAATGTACGGTCCTGTGATGTGCCCGGCATGGAAGGTCGGATGAGCATTTCAAGACCAGGGGCCTGGTGATTTTTTTGTTACCGTCTGGGAGTCAGAAACTTTGGTTCCAGACAAAAGTCTGAAGTGTGCTAGGCAATTCGCCGAACGAATGGCAACCCCCCCTCCCCCAGCATGTCCTGACCATCTTGGGTGATGTTCTCAACCAGGAGGACTGTGTGACAGTCAGCATGACATTAAATTCTAGATGGACATTGTCAGCAGACGTTCCCATGCAACATCCCACGTAGATGATCTACTTCCAGACCAGGCGCTACCAAGAGTTCAGAGGCTACTAAATACGTTGTCGTTGAAACTTAAGACTGTGTCTTAACAGCTGTGGTCTGCTATTTAACTTTGAAAAATGCTAGTTGTAATTATAGTGTGCTTTGTAAAACAATTGAGCTTGGTGAAACGCTACCTGAACTTCGAGGAACGAAAAGTGACTTTAATCGTCGCAACGAAAGAGCTCACAGAGACTGAGTATTTACAAAGTGCTTGCATTACTTTAATTCATTTTTAAATTATCTTTCCATATTCATGAACCCCCAGGGAGTTAGGTCGATCCAGATGGGTCTATCTAAGGGCGCATTCCCAAATATTTTAGATCGATCTATCCCCGTGGGGAGTCTCACTAGATTACTGTCAGATAATCCAGCTTAAATGTCCGTCCCGCCTACTACAAGCTGTAAGGGAGTAATTAACTTTCATGCCCACTCGGCTGACAGCTATTTAGCGTGAACCCCCAGGGAGTTAGGTCGATCTAGTTGGATCGATCTAATCTCTAGGAATGGGGTCTTAATCTGTGGGAATGCAGTCATATTTATGTGTAATTGTTCACAGTGAAGCTGCAATAAGGTATCACTAAGATAGGCAATTAGTTAGATTTACTCTTGTTAGATCTACTGCTTATAAAATCATGCCAGCCTGCTGGTAAAGAAGTTTCATCTAGTGTGATATCTTCTACATTTAATCGCAAGCAACCCTGATCTATCCTCTCACGTTCAACTTATTTAGGATAATATTTATTTTTGATGACTGATTTATAAAAATTAACGTGAATTTCTATAATATCTTTGTTGTTAAATTTAAACTTCTTTAAAGTCTTGTTTTGTCAATCAAATATTTTGTTGGGTTAAAAGGATGTTTTTGAGAGATGAATACAAACCTAACTCTGGAAAACACTTGCAATTTCCTGCTCTTTGGTTTTCCTGATGGATTGGAGTTGACAGTACATATATAAAATGAAAGAAAAAATGGTTCACCACAAATAATTTTGTTCTTGTCAATTTGGTTCATCTTACCGAGTAAGAGTATAGTTGCACCCTCGGGCACGCGCTGTTTGCACACGGCTCAACAGAAAGGTCCGCGTGATGATGATATTATTATGAAAACTTACACAACTCTATCTTTGCTTTACATAAACGATTGGTTCTTAAGTGCGTTGCCAGGCGTATTTTTTACAGAACCGCTCGGAGAAATTTTGCACAAAGATGTCATGATTAAAAGTAAAAATATATATATTTATAAAGGAATCAGACTGGAAATAACAGACGGCATCCAGATACCGGTACTAATAACCTGCTCTAAATAATAAATAAATAGCGGGGTTCAAACACAAACAGACGCTATTTTTATTATGTAAATAATTACATGCACATGGCTTACCATTCTTTCTAGAGTAATCTTTCTTGAAAGGGGGTAATAATCATACCATTTTAAAATGATATAAAGAACTGTGACTTTTCAATGCGCTTTGAAGAAGACTTGAACTCTCCAGATTGAATGTTATCTTAGAGGAAAAAAAAAGACTTGATTAACGAACGGCAGATATTTTATGTCAAAGTGAGCTGGGAGAAAGCAGGTCGTGAAATGGAAAGAATGTGATCGTTCCACCAATCATTACAAATACGACATACAAGTTAAAGCCAAGGGTCGTGCAATTACACCACCACCATAATTGCTCAAGTATCTGCACTGTTCCTTCACTTCGTGCTATTTCATCTTTACAAGCCTGGATGGGTGTGCAAAAAGCCATTTTCCATCTGTCCATTGGAAGTTCTGACTGCCATCGGTCTGTCTGTAATTACCGCTGATGATGGCAGGAAGAAAAGAGGGATGAATGAAACTTGTCCTGTGGACCAAACCTGTAATATAAACGAATAATTACAATAATAATTATAATAAGCTGACAAGACCTACAAAAATATCTGTGGAGTATTTAGAATTTCTTGAAAGAACTGGATGTATCTTCAACCTGCCAGGCAGCAGGATATTTTTGTGAGAACCTGTCATAACGTGAAACTGGACCATGCAATTTTCTCCAAGTACAAAATGTCCTCAGATTGAGATTACAAACAGCAGACGACAACTACAACTGTAACGACAGTCCACCAGCAACACACTACTCACAACTGACAGCAGTGCCCCCTGTCGTTCAAAAGTGGGTTGAAAGGCAATCATCTGAGCCTCTGCACCCTCTTCCCCTCTCACTATACCACTGGAAAGAAAATATTTCAGGTACAGGTCTCAGTCCCAGTCCACGAGGCATAGGCCTGGAACCGATCTGATTGTTATTTCATACAATGGCATTCTACAAGCACATTTACGTCCTGTATACTATATAAAAGAACATGCTTTATGTCTTTAAATAAAAAATAATAATAATAACTTACCATGGCATTATTTCAAAGACAGGTGACACACGAGTTCTAAAGAGAGCAATGAGATCTGAGTTTTCACCTAGAACAAACATAATACAATATTTATTAATGAATGACAAACAAGTGCCTACTCTACACAAATACATTTCTTGAACCTTTCATAAAACAACAGACAGTCTAAAAGACATCTGCCATGTGCACTACACATCAGTATCTTGTGTCATGGTTAATATTAGAATCAACAGTAAATTATAAATATAACCTAAATACTTAACTAGTCTAAATAAAAGAAATATTTCAATATAAATATATTCACACAAGAGTTAGCCATTGGCAAGTAACAACTGCTCCACATGTAAAATCATTTTCAACCCCCCAACCAAAAACACCCCTAAAGTGCATACTTGCATTTGGACAAACATTAAACACATACACACAAATAAGCATTGCTTGGTATGCATACCCAATTACACACACACGCACACACACACACACACACACTCTTGACGCTACCTTTAAATTGCACTGCTAATCTCTCTCCACTAGGATCCCATGCCATTGTCTGCACACAGCCCCCAAATCTAGAAGGCAACAAATCTAGAACATTATGAAAATATATGACTTGGAACTTCCACACTTTCTCTTTGTCCCAAAAACAATGACCTATATATATATATATATATATATATATATATATATATATATATATATATATATATATATATATATATATATATATATATATATATATATAGTGAAAGAAAATATTATTATACAGATTTCACTTTTTTGTCATCACATTTTCAGAAATTGATGAAAAAAAAATTTCAAAGAGGTAAAACATGTACCTTTGAGGTCCATCCTCATTTTCTAACTCCACCACTGATAGGTCAACTGAGCTCACAGCCACCTTGGACCCACCAATTGAATGATCTGTTCCATCCAAGGTTGAGGTGAATTTCAAGAGATATATCACAGGCTCCTCCTTGGTGGCAAACAGCAGTACAGTGCCATCAGGACTCCAACAAGCAGCCTGGAGAATGCAGGCAATCAATGTTGTGTTAGACATGACATTATTATTCTGATTGTGTTCCATTATCATTCTACTATGTATGAATATGGCGGAGGAGTGCCCCTGTGTTACATTTAATTTGAAAATTATATAACTTCAGGCATGATACAAACAGACAAATTCAAGCCCAATAATTATTTAGTTTTGTATTTGAGGCTGACGGGTATTGTAATGCATGATATCTGTGGCATAACAGTGTAATGAGCTGTGCAACTTTAACAACTACACAATAGACAAGTTATTGTGTTAAGTGTGATGAATGCAATCTGACAGCATTGCTCCCAGTGTGCTAGTTGAGAAATTGCAAACTTCAGTACTTAGAACACCTTCTCTCACCTGACACCTGCCTGTCAGCTTGGTCCACTTCTCACAGCTCCATGTCTGTGTTTCCCAAACCCTAGCAAATATGAAAGCTATTGACAAAACTCTTGAACAGTATATGTTGAGCATTCATATTGTTACTACATGCTAAAAAGTGTGCTAACCAAGGGATTAGGTATATTTACAAAATATTAAACAAATCCTAGCAATTCACCTGCAATTATGTGTTTATGTTATAAATAAACACAATTATTTAAGCAAATGACCTTAATTACTTTCACCTACCTTCTGGCGCGATTTCAATTCAAACTACATAAAGTTTAAATAAGATTTATCTTTAATGCCACTTTTGGCCTTTCAACATTAAATCCTTTCTGTGTAAGGATCAATCATTGTTACCATGTTTAATGGGCATTTCCACAAACACAAGACAATAATCATCACACCATACATTCATTCATTCACTCATTTATACAATATCATACTTACATCATTATATAATTATAAGATTTTTATTAACTCTAAATATTCTTCTACCTAGTCAACTGCTTACTGACCTGAACACAGTTGATGGTGTCCCAGAGAAAAACTTCGATTTATCAACTGACCACTCAAATAAATATCATCATACTCCTCCACATGTCCACAGCTTACTAACCTGAACACAGTAAATGGTGGCCCAGAGAACAACTTTGACCCATTAGCTGACCACTCAAACAAATACCATCACAATTATATTAATTTTCAGTATTCCTCACAGAGTCCACTGCTTACTCACCTGAACACAGTGGAAGGTGTACCAGAGAACAACTTTGACCCATCAGCTGACCACCTCAGCATTGACACACCACCACCACCCACACGACGCAGTGGTATGGCAGTCTCCATGGCAACATCCCAGATCATCATGGCAGTGTCCACTGGTGAGGCAGATACCAAGACACCCCCTTGTGGACACCAGGCGAGACTGGTCACTGGACCATGTCCTGGATGACTTAGGACCTGGACTGAACTAGTGGACGGCCTGAGGATGGTTTTTATAATTAATTTTCATGTCATCTAAGACATATTGCAATGACTGAAAATCTAGGTTTTCTATTCAACATTTCAGGAACAATATTTTTGATGCAAATTTAGTATAAACCAAATTGGAACATATATGTATTTCTGTGTTTTATAAAAAATATACCTTCAAAATAACTGACAAATATCATAGCAAGACAATTTCAATATATCAAAGTTTTGACATCAATCAGAAAATTTAATACTATGTTAAAAGTCAGGTAAGAAACTAATGCACACTGTACTTGAGAGATTATCAAGTTATTCTTAAATCTAAAAAAGGGCAGTGACCTTGACTTGACACAAAGCCTGTCTTACCTTGTTGCCATTGACAACGGATCCACGTGCCATATCAAGACACAGGTCTGACATGCCACTGCTAGAACTGAGGCTGACAAAGGCCTGGGGAAATATATCCAAAATTACTACAGACAACAATGGTAATCTTGAGTGAATAAATATGAGATATACAAGTTCTGTCAGCTTTGTCATGTACGTGACCTCAGGCCTGTGTTATAATGACATCTAGAGCCTGTGTTAGAAAGAATCCCCACCAAAATGCTAACATTAAGTTACTGCTACTCTTTTACCAGATTTATCCTTGATTAGGTTTAACATATCTGAGTTGGCTAAAAAGATTAATTTATTTGGCAAAAAATATACATGTGCGTTGCGTGCATGTGTCTGTGTGCGTGTGTGTAAAGAATTTACTGAGAAATGAGGATTGAAAATACTTACTGCCAAGCTAAGTCTGCCACGCCCTTCTGTAGTTTATGTTTCAGGGTGGGCACTATGCCTACCCCGGTGGTATAAACTCTGACAGAATCATCCCTCAGCGCTAGGGCAAACTTGGCTGTGTGAGGGTGCCATGAAAACGCTCTGATAGGACCATGCCTCCTATGGGGGGGGAGGGGGGGGGAGAAAACATAAATCTATTATTTCATCCAGCATTACCTCAGATCAGCAGAGTATTAACCAGTATTTTAGACACATGGGCAACCTTTAAGCACCATTATAAATCCATTTTTATCATCAATAACTGTTACATGGCTTATTAAATATAATGCATATAAATTACGGTTCAATTTCTCTTACTACATAGATTAAAAGGAGACTATGCATAGAGGTTGATGACCATTGTTACCAGGCAGATGGATGAATGGATACACATTATCATCATCACCCCTAAAACTTCTGGAAATAATTTATTAGATAACTTGTTTAGCCAAAGTGTTTAAAAAAAACAGACAATTCAAAAAACTTACCAGTCTGACGATGAAGAAAACTCAGCAATCATGTCTTCATTAGAAAGCTAGAATATAGAAAGGCAGCCAAATCAGGCGCATCTTAGACACACATAACATAACCATAAGCTCACTAAATTATATTTAACTGACTATTTCAAGTAGCTCTCAATGAAAAGAAATATCTCTTTTAAAATAATGGAAACAGACATCATGATTAAAGAGAATTTTGCAAGGTACATGTACACTTCTATAAGGCTTGTGCATGAAATATAATAGTTCTGTAATACTTTGGAAAACTGTCAAAGAGACATCCTAATCTGTCAGTGTAGGAATTTTGGTACTTTAGGTGAATGTATCAAATAATCATTACTGAAAGATGAGGAAAGAGGGAGCCATGGAGGGAGTTTGCCCATCTGATGACTGCCATTACTCCACATGCCACAGAGCTGATCCATGGAGAACCTAGAGGGTTAATAAATAAATAAATAAATAAATAAATAAATAAATAAATAAATAAATAAATAAACAAAAAGCAACACTTAATTTTAATAAGGAAAGGAATGTAAATTTCAATGCAAAGAGTAAAATGTTGACTTTCAACATATTTAAATTGCCCTTCTTTAACTACAAAACTTAAATAATGAAAACTTTTAAAATTACTAATAACACTCCACTTTCAACATCAACCTGTAAAATGCCTATAAACAACTTTCACGGTATTGTACTTTGCTATAATTGTTATAAAAATGTATCCATATCGCATACAATAAATATAATTTCTGGTCAGTGGCACAATACTGATTATTATAGTCAAAATTACCTTCCAGGCGACTGCTTCCTAGCTCAGCCACAACCCCTGATAAACCGTGTTCATGCCTAAAATAAATGGTGTCATATAAAAATCTTAAGCTATTCTGGGGTAGCGCTAGCAATTTTTTTAATTTAGCCAAAATGCTACTTTTTCATCACTTTTATGTCCAATGGTTTAAATTTGACTAAAATTAGTCAAATCAACACTGTTTTGTTTAGCCAATTTCAGTCAGTTTTAGCATTTGGCTAAATAGAGTCTTTTCCACGAAATCGTAAGCATGCGCAGTTCGCGCCATTTTGTGCGGGACTGTTTCTCAGGGGGAAAGAGTAGAAGGCACTGAGCAGAAGGGGCCTTCGGTACTTTTGTAGTATACCCCCCACCCTGTAACTTTCTGTAACTTTCACTTTTCAAACAGTTTTTTACATTTAATTGTTTATCTATGTCAAAGCTGTTGAAATAAAATGCTTTTGTAATTACCTGTGGACTTTTTATTAGTGTTAATCACGTTTAATCCAGTCCATTGAAATACAAAGTTAGAATCTTCAATTNAAAATAAGGTAGAGTTAGCCAACAAAAACGCAGCAAGTTATTGACTGCGGTTACATTGTAAATTTTCACATTGTATTTCAATGGGGTGGATTAAACGTGATTAAAACTAATAAAAAGACCACAGGTAATTACAAAAACATTTTATTTCAACAGCTTTGACATAGGTGCATAAGACACTGTAAAAAAAGTTGGAAAAATGAAGGTTCAGGAAGTTACAGGGTGGGGGGGTATACTTCAAAAGTGCCGAATGTCCTATCTTTGCTGTCGATGAGGTAAGTTTTTAGTTCTTTCATTGAAAAGTCATCAGGTACTTCTGCTTAATTTCTATTCCAACTGCTCCCATGAATGTGTTTTCGAAAAAAATCAAGTGATAACATGTTACGAAACTTTGAAAATTCAGATTGAAATGAGCACTCCTCGATGTGGCGTCCGTCGTGTACACTCCACTCTTTCCCCCTGAAACTTCAAATCCCGCAAAATCTCGCGTTCCCACGGATAATTTAGCGGAAGACACGTGACCGTGGAAAAGACTCTATTATAAATAAGCTTTCATTTACAGTTACTTTTCATAATGTTCAAAATACACATTATTTTCGTTTACAGAGGCCATATAAGCTTACATACAGACATACATTCCCAGGAATGTCAGTCCGTCAGACCTATGCTCCTGGAAAGTGTCTGGTATTTAAGGTCCGGGGGACTACAATTTCCGGGATTTTAGGTCCGGGGGACTACTGTCTCTAGGATTTTGGGTCCGAGGACAAATATTATTATTGCTTTTCTCCGTCAAACTTCACTTACAGAAGAAAAGGTCTGTCATTAATTTAAATTTCTGAATATATATAATATTGTAATGATTATTTCAGATTAAAATAATCATTACAATATTATATATTGTAATGATTATTTCAGATTGAACATGACAAGCTATCACTGAGAATAAAATCGGAGTCCAAGTGACTCCAAACATGGAGTCCAGCAGTGGTGCCTAAAATAACTCCCAATTGGAGTCTAGTTGACTCCGATGGAGAAATGCCATCCCAGACGCCACAGGAGGGTCACAATTGACTCCATTCACGCATCCCTCCATCCCTTGATTTATCTCTACAAAAGAGTCACCATGACCCCATATTAAGGAAGTTTTGACTCCTTGGCACATCATGAACAAAAACAACATCACCAGTGCCAAGGGGAGAAACGGAAAGTATCGTTCATTCCTGACTGTTATGTCTCCGGACGGGCTGGAACCCACCCTAACAACTAAGCCATGCGGTCACATGTGATGTGTTTTAACATCACAAATCACAAATATACCAATGAGTGAGCGTATCTCTCCACTGACATGCATTGGTGGGTCAAACCTACAACCTGGAAACAAAACCTGCTTGACCTGTGTACCAACATATCACATAAAGGGTGTGGCAACTGAAAGCCCAGGTCAGTAATAATTAAGTGCACGAATTCTGCATGCAGAAACACACAGAAAATCACTTGTTCATGCATAAAACCAACTATGGCCAATAAAGTAATGTTTATACTGACAAAGGATGATGAAAACTGTTCTCTCCACGCCGTCTGCTCACTGCCATCACAAGTAATGAAACGAAGCTTACTGTCCAGCGAGCGAAAAGAGTCGGTGAAAAGAGTCAGCCAGACACTGGCCCCCGATAATTTGACTCTGATTTTATAGTAAGATTGACTCCATGAGAGCCAGGGGGTGATTGACTCTGATAAGAGAGTCTAAAACTCTGGTAGTGGGGTAATTTGACCCTTTTATAGGAGTCAAATTAACTCCATGAGGGTCAAGGGGTGCTGGACTCTGACTAGAGAGTCAAATGACTCCAATTGTATTCTCAATGATTTTATAAAGTAAATAAGAGGAAAGCGAAGGACGTCTCGGATGACGGACAGTGCAAAAATGATGATGGTCATGATGATAAACTTTGGCGAATAGTCGTAAGGTGGAAAGCAGGAAGATCTCTGGCTAGGGGAGTAGTAAAAAGAATATCAAAATCGGGAGCGTACATCCTACAAATTGAAGGGGATGCACCTTTAAAGGTGCCGTCAACGGCTCCAATTTGAAAATTTATCTGAGAAATGAATAGGTCTACTAAAATGAAAATAACTTTATTACAACTTCTTACGTGTTACTTTTCATAATTATTTTTCATTCAGTTTGTGAATATCAATATAATAAAGGTAATCACACCGGTCACTTTAATACACACATATTATTATTTATTATATGTAACTTCCGTTTAAGTGTGAGAGAAAAAGTCAAATCGGACATATAGTCCTAGTATAAATCAGGAAAACAGGTCCCATCCGGATTTGCATTCTTTTCAATGGGACTTACATTCCTTGGTAACTGTTGTCCCAAGGACGTTAAATCCTAGTAACGTATGTCCTAGGACATCCATATCTAGAAACGCTAGACCTAGGACTTGCATTGTCGGGTCAGACTTGCGTTACTAGGACTACCATTCGGTTCACACCGTTCCCTCGGTTATAGACGCTGAGGAGTTTACTTCACCTACCACTACACCCCCCTCGGTACGGTCCTCATCAGACATTGTCTGCGATGTCACCACCTGGCACTGTGCAGTGCTCTTAAATGTTTCTCCTTATATATTTTTAAGATATGTTTTATTTGGACCTCAATTACGAGGAAATGCCAACACTGTTATTATATTCAGTTGTTATAAACACTGCTGTTATAAACACTTAGCACACACCCAATCATCAAATGTGATGAAGTAAATTAAAAAAACGTGCGGCTTAAAAAAGATATTCATATATCCTGTTTACATGTATGTATGGATATTAATAGCTCCGTCAACTTTGCGCTTGCAAACTAGGCACCCAAAGCCGGCAACGTGGGGTGTTTATATGGCAGGCAGCTGGATGTTATCTGATATAGCTAGATAAATTTATCAAAACCTACCAAGGACTTCCTATTGCCTTGATTGATTGACTCAGTGATCGGTTGATTGCTTGAAGACTAAATATCATTTGTGGGTCGTGAATTTGTTAAGTTAATTAAGAATGCCAGTTTGTCTATTAGCAACATTATCCAAAATTACGGATGAATTTTGATGACGTTTTCAAGGTAGGACATAAATGGATTACATCTTGGTGGTGATTAATAAATTAATAGTTAATATTAACATTTTTTTAAATAAAAATGCAACCCCGAAGGTTGAAGAAGTACAGTTTAAAAAAGAAAATTAAACATAATAGACTGAGGTAAGTAACACTTAAAAGGGACTTGAAATTTTAAAATCATTTATTGGAACTTTAAAATTGTTGTTCTTCTTTATGATCGTATCTTTCTTTCATGCAAACAATGTTTAGTTTATATTCTGAATTTTGAAATAAAATCCCAACCCTTATTTAGTGTTGTCTTTCTTAGTTATGGGGTGTTGAGTTTATGGACCTCTACCTATAGGACATATTAATTACTTAAACCTGGGTAGCCTATATGACCCTTACAGCTCTTTTTGGATATATTCAATAAATTCAGAGTTTTATTTANAGGATAACCTTGGCGGATAGAAATACTCAATCCGGAAGTGTTGCAGGGCTCTGGTGGTTCCACGTTGAAGTATCTAAAGATCGTGAAAATGTTGGATTTTGTCATTTTTGCAATCACCTTTTTCCTTGCTCTGCTGGGAGCAGTTATTTACTTATATCCTGTAAGTATTGCACTGGTTTATGAAAATGTCTGCTTTTGATTTTGTTTGAAATGCAACATCATGTTAAAGCACCATCTGTGACTCATACATGTACTGTGCCGTGCATGTACTACTGGTTGTACTACAGTACTTGTAGTGGTATAAGTACATGTACAAGTACTTTTTTTCTGCTGATCGATTTCATTTATTAAGTGCATTTTCTGCAAACAGGAGCAAACAGGAAAATGTTCATATTGCAACCGTGCATACAATTTGTCCACACAGAAATAGAACATGTTTTTAGAAAAAAAAAAAAAAAAAAAAAAATATATATATATATATATATATATATATATATATATATATATATATATATATATATATATATATATATATTGCATGCTTATGAAATTGCATGAAAAACGGATAGATTTTATATTTTGCTTACTTTTAGGGATCAAGAAAAGTGACCAGTATTCCTGGATTAGACCCTTCTGATCCAAAGTAGGTTAATTGATGCAACTTAACATACTTTTTACTTATCACAATTGTGTGAGTGGTAATAATTATGATGGTAATGGACAACAGACATATTTGTCTTGTCTGGTTCGTTTATGGTGATATATTGTGATATTTCAGTTGATGAATCATGTCATTGTCAAGTAGCCTGAAGTGGTAAAATAATATCACTGAAAATGGTTGATAGATATGGTCATTGCAAGGTAATGTGACTAAATTGTTAAGTCTATATTATATTACTAGTATTTATTAGGATCAGTTTGACAGTGATTATAGGCATTGTTTAAATGAAGCACTAATTTTTTTTCAAAATAGTCTATGTACTGCTGATGTCACTTATCAGTGTATGAAATGGCCGCCAGCCCGCCAGCCCGAGGCTGGTAACTTTCAGGCCGGGCTGGTAAGATTTACAAATTACCCGCCCGACAGGCTGGTTATTTTTACAGCCTATTTTCACCTTTTATTTTGTCTATGTTCACAAGCGATTTCAGCAAAATATCAAATCAACTCACTGTTTACACCCACTTTCATAGAAGCAAAGAACTAACCAAATAGCTTGCAATTGAACGCTCGTATCGAAATGTAACCAACAGTCTCCCTCTTAGTGGCCTCATTTTCGAAGTTCCGTCTGTGTGATATGAAGTTGAAAGACAATTTGAAACGAGGCACATTGTTCAGTGCACATAACGTTACGTTTTGTGTAGAGGAGATACCGCGAGTAGCAATTTGTAGGTTGAGAGTACTAAAAATGTGAAAGTATAAAAAGTTTCGATATTGATTAAATAGACTTACGGGTACATGAAGTGCTTAAAATCAACAGTAATAAAGGCAATAGAGGAAATTAAAGGATAATTTTACAAAAAATTTGAATCCCAAAATTATGAGTGAAGGTGCGAGTTTACGCCGTGTGTCAGGTGTAGTTCTTTTCCCACGTGCTTTCATCTTGGGCTGTCAAAAATGAAAAAAATTTTTTCAAGTCCAATAGAGAAGCTCACAAAAGAAAAACAATTAAGAAAAGATATAAAAATAAGAAAGATTACGACAGAACCAAACGAAAGAGAACAAATTGGGACCCATGGAAAGGTGACTTCGATTTGCAATGAGTTGAACGGCAACATTTTTTTTTGTAAAACCGTAACTCGAAAGTATCACGCATTGCGAGCAAGCGCAAGCATCTCGATCCAATAACTCGCCCATACTTGCCCCATATAATATATTGTAGCCTCTATGTGATATAGCTATTCTCAATAAGCGATGCTTTCAAACACAGGGCCCTGCAGGACTGTCTATCTCTATGGGCCATTTAGCGTGCAGGACAGTTCCCGACCGCTTTAAGCGATATTCAAAGGGACCCTACGTGCTGAATTCTTTCTTCTTTACTGTCAGCACAGAAATCGATTTATTTGACAAGAATATATATGTATTTGGCCATACTTGTTGCTACACAGAAAAGCAAAAATTGTGTTCAAATGATATCACCAAATCGGAATAAAAGTTATGAATAAATTATTGAAGAAGAAATGAAACTGAATTGACTCCCCCCCCCCTCCCCCGCCCGCTAAAGGGCCCTGAAATTTTTGGGTATTTTAGATGGTGAATGGTGCCATTTGGTATGGTTTAGAACTATGATTCAGGTAGTGAAAAGTGTTATTTCAAGAGGTGAATTTTTTTTCTTTCTTTTTTTTTTTTGCAGAAATTGAGAGGGGGGGGGGGGGTAAGGACCCCCCCTCTAAATCCAACACTGACAAGGTATCATTCAGTAGAAATTCCAACCAATTTCTAAATGTCCACGCATAAGGCATGATATTGCCCTTTCATTTCCAACTTACTCTCCCAAGAATACATTCTAGACCCCCCTCAGCATACCTCTCTTAACTCTAGGGGTTATCATAACTAGGGCAGGTAACTACATGACCGGGCTGGTAACTTTTCAGAGTTACCTGCTTGGCGGTCTGGCTAGTAATTTCCTTGAATTTCATACACTGCACTTATACTTTCAAAGTTACATACTGGTAGATGGTCATTCTTCTTTGTATCTTTCACTGATTTCTTCTCTACTTGCAGCGATGGGAACCTAGCTGACATTGCCAAGGCTGGAAGTCTCCATGAGTTTCTGGTTGAACTCCATGAGACACACGGACCTATAGCCTCATTCTGGATGGGTCAGAAAATGGTGGTCAGCACTGCATCGCCAGGGTTGTTTAGTCAACAGTCCAATGTTTTTGATAGACCAGGTATGTCACTCTTCATGTTGACTTGACCAGGTGTGTCACCCTGAGAGCCCCTTCGGAATAGAAGATTTGAGGATCCCCTGATATATGGAACAAATATGGCAGACCCTACATGAAAGAAGAGCTTTCTAATCCGCTGATGGTCTCCCTGCCTCCATATGCGCCATTAAATGGATTAAATCACGGCTCCGAGGTTTAATTGCTAGACCCTGCAAGGACGGCGTGTGTGGAGATGGGGAAAACCATTTGTGGTGTACATGTAGTGTCACATAATTGATCTGTGGATTTTCTATTCTGAATGGGCTCGAAATGCATTTTTGACTACTGTTGATATAATAGTAATAATAATTTATTTTTGTATGGTGCATTCCATTTGAAATGTCAATACTACTTACAATTTAAAAGCCAAGTAATACAATTATTAAAGATTTAATGTAATCTATCTCATTTCAGCTGAATTATATGAAGTTTATAAACCTTTGTTTGGTGCTCCCAGCATTCTCTTTACCAATGGTGGAGCAGGGAGGAAAAGGCGAGAGATGTACGATGGCAGCATGAGGAACGAGCAGCTCCTGAAGATGAGTCCTATATTTTCAAAGGTCAGTTGTATATATTGTCATGGTACTGTTGGTGGTGATGATCATTAATAATTATTTTGAGCAGCAAAAGAGTCACCTTGTGTATTCAGTTCCATCTTGCACATGAAATGAGGCAGAGGCAGACACTCTAACCTCAAGGTCATCTGGCTTTAGATTCACTGACCAAATTATTTCATGTACATGCAATTCCAGCTTGCTGAAGAATTAGCTGCCAAATGGGGCACAATGGTAGATGACCAACACATTCCACTCACACAGCACATGCTGGCCCTGTCATTTAAAGGGATACTGAGGACACTGTTCCCAGGAAGTTTCAAAGATGACAAAGACGTTGTGTCTCTAAGAAAGAATCTTGATGTGGTAAGTGACAAATTATTATGATGTCACAGTGATAATAGATGTGTGGTTTTGTTATAGCATAAAAATGGCAAAATATATGATGCAATTGCTGGACATTTGGAGTGACAAACTTCAAACAATTATGTCAGTTCAGGTGATCATCTGACAGTATTTGATTTTTGAATTACAATTTTTTTCGCAAAACATCTGATGCACTGCTTTTCAGAAAAATTGAGTTGATTCTAATAAATCCTGGTCCTGAAGGCTTTCTTTTGTCTGTGCCTGAAGGACTGTCATTTTGGCTGTGTCTGGGGTACATGATAGTGGCATGTGATTTTAAAGTAATTGGACATATTTGTGCTGTTTTTCAAAGCAGTAGATATTAAGGCAAACCATGTTTGATTCCGTATATATATGCTTGATAAGGTATATAAAAAATGCATGACTGACTCACTGTACTTTAAAGTTGTATAATTATATTCTAGTGTTGGCATGAGATGGAACAAGAGGTTTTAACTGGTGAAGTTCCAGAGAAAGGAAGTCAAAAAGAGAAACGGTTCACAGATGGTGAGTACTATTGTATATGAAGTACATATAACAGGTACGTGTGCTTGATAAATGCATTTACATTGTGTTGAAAATTTAGAATGCCCATATTAATGACGAAATCATTCACACAACATACTGCCACAGCTACCACACTACACGTCCAGTTGTCACACCTAACACACTACACATTAAGTTGTCCCACTTAACACACTACACATCCAGTTGTCACATATAACACTACACATCCAGTTGTCATAACACACTACACATCCAGTTGTCATAACACACTACACATCCAGTTGTCACACCTTACACACTACACATGCAGTTGTCACACCTAACACACTACACAAACAGTTGTCACACCTAACACACTACACATCCAGTTGTCACACCTAACACACTGCACATCCAGTTGTCACACTTAACACACTACACATCTAGTTGTCATATCTAACACACTACATGTCCAGTTGTCAACTACAGGTCCAGTTGTCACACCTAACACACTACACGTCCAGTTGTCACACTTAACACACTACACATCCAGTTGTTACATCTAACACACTACACATCCAGTTGTTACATCTAACACACTACACATCCAGTTGTCACACCTAACACACTACACATCCAGTTGTCACACCTAACACACTACACATCCAGTTGTCACACTTAACACAGTTCATCTCCTGTTTCAGCCAAGACAGCCCTGCATACAGCCTTCCAGCAGGTGGTCAGTGAGTCCAAAGATAAAACTGTCCATGGTCCAGCCAGCTTCCTGAGCACAGCTGCCATGCACTCTGACTCACAGGCTCTCAGTGACTCCATCACATATCTGGGGATAGGCTTTCAGACTACTGGAAACTGTGAGTGGATTGTAAAATTGTTATGACCTTTTATTTATTTATTAAATTTATTCATTATTATTAATATTTTTATTCAATTTTTTTTTAAATTTTTTAATTTATTTTTCAGTATAATATATTAAGTATGATTATTTGTATAGTTTTGTTTGTGCTTAATAAAATAAAGGTATTTGACAATTAAGGAAGGTGATGTAATATGATTGGCATATGTTGCAGGTTGCAGTATTTCAGTTTCTCGAAATTATACCATAAATCTGTAAAATTAAAACCATCAATAAGTACTATGGGGATTTTGGCTACTTGTAGATCTTTGTTTTCTGACCATGTCACCAGTGAGCAGATGAGGTCAGCATCATTTTAATCATTACACAGTATAAGTCTTAGGTTCCATTCCCCAAAAGACACCATCGGTCTAAGTGGATCGTCCCAACTCTGAGGTGCTCTCGCTGTCTGCAATCAGCTCAACTGAATGACACCCTCTCATGGTGTTAAGTAAAATACAGAAAAGCTGGTGATTATACAATTATGTTTGAAACAAGAGGTGTATCATTCAGTTAACTAGAAAAAAGGTGATTGTATTTAGTGAGTCAGGTTAATCAGCTTAGACTGATGATACAGGAATAGGATGAAGCCAATTTAGAAGCTGGTTTCCTTGCAGTGTTGTCCTGGCTGATCTACTTCTTGGCCACCCACCAAGATGTCCAACAGAAGGTCTATGATGAGATTAAAAGTACTCTAGGGGAGACCGGAAAAATCAACCCTTCCAACATCAGCAAAATGGAGTAAGTGTGTGTAATTGTGTGTGCGTAATTGTGTGTGTGTGTTTTGTGGAAGGGTTAGGTGTGTATGGGTGTGTATGGTGGTGTAAGTTTTGTTGCATAAGTGAGAGTGAGTGCTTTTTTAGAGATAGGGGGAATGGGGGAAACTGTCCTTGCAGACTTGAATTAAACAAAAAGGGGGGGGGGGTTGAGAAAAGCAAGCCGATAAAGAGAGGGGAGAAGAGATAAGGGAAGAACAGAGAGTGAGAGAAAGAGCTGAAAGGGATAAAACAGAGACAGAGGTTCCTTAATAATGGATAATTTCATACTGCTTCTCACTGAGTAGTAATAACGCATTGTTCTCTGTTATAATTGTCTTTCAGATACCTCCACCAAGTTATAGATGAAAGTTTGAGGTGTGCTGGCCTTATTACATGGGTTGCTAGGCAACAAGACTTCGATACAGAACTGGCAGGTCATAAAATTGTAAAAAATGTGAGTCCCATATTTAATATAGCTTACATATTCATAATACTGCTCGACCATGTTGACCTTAAATTTTCTTATAAGAAGGAACAATGTTGTAATTATGTAAACCCATATAGCAAGCATTTTGTATTGGGTGAGACAAATTCAGTGTTGTTTGTCTCACTGTTTGTTGAAACTTTGCAGATTTGTTGAATCTAGATATGGGTAGATGTGCTCTCCTTGTGAAAATGTACTGAGTGTTAATACCGGTTTCCTTGCAGACCCCAGTGATCCAGGCTCTGGGAGTTGTGTTACAAGATGAGAATTTGTGGCCAGTACCTAACAAGTAAGTGACCCTCAGTGACCAAAGCAGTGGAGAGTTTGAACAGTCAGTGGTTTGAACACTTTTTGCAGAATGCCCAGTAGAATCATGTAATTTCCTCAATAACTGATTGCTATTTTTTTTTTTTCTTGGGACCATATATTCTTAGGCCCTGATGTACCAAAGGGCATGTTGTTTAAAAGTTTCTGGTCCAGACTGATGAGATGGAGCCCTTTATTTACTGGTCTGGCATCAAATTTTGACTGTTTCTGGTCACTCCTGAGCACGACTTCATAGCTTGCTTCTAGTCAGTTTGTTTGACCTTTTATAGTACACAGTATCATTACCTTATGTTTACCCCACCTCTGAAGAACATGATAAGGACACGTGACAATTCACAGTGTTACAAACTTCTGGTGATGTAAATGTAAAAAGGATTAGATTTGCTGACAATATGAGGCTCAATATATTTAGTGGCACTACTGAAAAGGGACAGTTTGAGTTATGTCCTAGCTGAATCACCCTGAGCTTCAGAGCTAACTTGACACTAACCTTTTCACTGTAGCCTATCTCCATCGTGTCAAGTAACCTCTGACGAAAATAGTTTGACCTAGTTTATATAAGCCAATCGAATCCATGTTTCAAAAATTTTCACCAAAGTTTGGTGAAAACGCTGATTGGTTGATCGTCAATCGGCAATCCTCGGCTGATTCCGCAAGCTCCATACTCACAACATAGTTATTGTCGAGTGCGGAGACATCCGAGTAGTTCCGAGTGCATAACCGTACACAAAGAAAGCATGGAGTATATCGGAATTGAAACCAGAGNTTTGTCTCACTGTTTGTTGAAACTTTGCAGATTTGTTGAATCTAGATATGGGTAGATGTGCTCTCCTTGTGAAAATGTACTGAGTGTTAATACCGGTTTCCTTGCAGACCCCAGTGATCCAAGCTCTGGGAGTTGTGTTACAAGATGAGAATTTGTGGCCAGTACCTAACAAGTAAGTGACCCTCAGTGACCAAAGCAGTGGAGAGTTTGAACAGTCAGTGGTTTGAACACTTTTTGCAGAATGCCCAGTAGAATCACGTAATTTGCTCAATAACTGATTGCTATTTTTTTATCTTGGGACCATATATTCTAAGGCCTTGATGTATCAAAGGGCATGTTGTCTAAAAGTTTCTGGTCCAGACTGATGAGATGGAGCCCTTTATTTACTGGTATGGCATCAAATTTTGACTGTTTCTGGTTACTCCTGAGCACGGCTTCATAGCTTGCTTCTAGTCAATTTGTTTGACCTTTTATAGTACACAGTATCATTACCTTATGTTTACCCCACCTCTGAAGAACATGATAAGGACACGTGTGACAATTCACAGTTACAAACTTCTGGTGATGTAAATGTAAAAAGGATTAGATTTGCTGACAATATGAGGTTCAATATATTTAGTGGCACTACTGAAAAGGGACAGTTTGAGTTATGTCCTTGCTGAATGGAAACATGGCTATGATTTAAGTGAGCATTCTGATGTGCACGTATTTCTCCAAATTAGAGACCAACAATATTGATAAATGTAAAGCTTTTTGAAATCTTTACTTGAACATGTAAAGTGAAATGTTGGCTAAAACTTAAGTCTCACAGACGGATAATAAAGGGGAATATTGGAATTGTTTCTAGCCTTTCTGTGAAATTCATTATCTCAGAAATACAAAGTAACTTACTATATCTGTTTCAGATTTGATCCAGATCGTTTCTCAGCAGATGCTAAGGCTGATCTCCCATTGTTTTGTTTTGAACCGTTTGGATTTGCTGGCCGCAGAAGATGCCCAGGATTCAAATATACATACATAGAAATCTGCTCTGTCGTGGCAGTGCTGCTACAAAAATTCACAGTAAGTCCTTTAAGATTTTGATTTAGTAGATTTACTGCAGTGAACTCTTTTCTTCCAAACTTCTGATTGACAGGTTTTAATTGACACCATATTTACTATGTACACGACCTTGCCAAAGTGGAGACAAAGGAGGCACTTGTATTGTTTTTTAATTTCTTTGAATATTTTACTGATGAGGTCATCCTTAGGATTTTTTCCATCTTCTTTTGCTGTGGGTGGCTTGCCATGTCTAGTTTCTAATTTGGACTACTGTAGCACAAATCTCTTGCTTTGTATAATAAAAACTGCCACATCCTGTCTTGTAGGTGCACATGGTGGAAGGTATAGTGGCGACACCTATTTACGGATTGGTGACCCACCCTGAAGACGAAGTCTGGGTGACTGTCAGTAAGAGGAAATAAATCAACATGAATCTCAGGAATGTGGTCCATCGTTTTCAACTTGTGATTTTTTGAAGTGGTAGTGGTGTTCCCTTAAAATTACATCCATGAAAGAAGAGGCAAAAAAGAAATGGGGAATGAACAACCTGAAGTTGCAAAAACGTAATGTAATAATACAATGCAGTTGCCAGATTTGCTTTTTGAGCCTGCATTTTTTGACTTGAGAGGGAGTATCTAACACAGCTGTGGAAAGAAAATAGTTCTATATATCTTTAAAAGATGTAGGAGATAAGAAGTTCTAAAACAAGACGACCCTGTCAGATTCTAAAGCTGGCTATATTGCATTGCACCAGTGCAATTAAAACAAAAAATGGAGTTTATTTTTTGCTTATACTAGTATTAAGATAATTGCTGTAAGTTATACTGATGGTAAGATAGTGAAGCATTGCCATTTTATTCAGAAAAACGAATAGGAAGATAAGTGACATTTTGACCATCAGAGAGAAGACGCTTAGTTCAGTCGGTCAGGGGATGGAAGATGATGTCATTGTGTGCATATTAGAAATGAAACGCCATTTGTAGAAAAATTTAACAATTGTGAAGGAATAACAGCAGTTTATTCACTAGTGGTACACATATTTGTATGTCCAAAAAGTGCGCAATTGCTTTTTGAAAGAGGTACAATGAACGTGAAATTGCCATTAGGCACCATAAGATGGTAAAATGGCATAAGTATTTGTATTAGGTGTGCAAAGACTGTCATTGTATAAGTGACACATAGCTTGTATCTTTGCTTTATTCGAGATTGACATACATAGGTGCTAAAGTATAGTATATGTGTAATGATCAGCTAGTGCTATTCAGATTTTGAATAATTTATTCTGTTGCGCAACTGCTTGTGAAACTTAGTTCTTAGATTAACATTTTATTTCATTTAAGATGGTGCTTTGGAGAGGACAGAGATGGGAATGTGCTGAAACTGAAGATGAAGATCATAGATGTTAAAATATCTTCATTCCGTTAGCTTGCAGCCGTCCTAGCCGTAGGCCTTCGTCAGACTGACGTTGGTTTTTGCTGATATAGCAGCCAGGACCTATATACATATAGTTACAGCTTGTTCAAAATAAATATCATTTATGGTCCAACTACCAAGCTATTGAACAATTTGGCTGAAAATAAAGGTATTTAAAAATTTACCCAGGCCTTTGATACATTTTCATGGCGAGCTGCATGGCTACGTAAAACGCTTTAAATACAACATGAAATTGTAATAATGCTAAAGAATAATTAAAACTTCTAGAAATTGGCCGTCTGAAGCATACTCCGAACCCTTTTTCATCTATTCTACCCGGAGGTTTTTTAACGAATAAAAGAGTCTATGTATTTTTTATGAAAAAGAAAGTATCACATGGCTGTCAGTGGTGTAGACCTAAATGTATTTAGGGTTTGGCATATATGGCGAATATTTCAGGGGCGCTTAAAAAGTATGTCACCGGTGAATTTTTACCTTCTTTTTAGTATCTAATGTTCCCTATCATTGTCGCTACATTTCATAATAAGGGTAAGAGGTTACCAAACCGGTGCTAAACCGATACAAAAATACTTTAATTGCGAATGATTGACTACAAGGTGCCATGTTCTCCTCTAGGAAAGCTAGAAATAATTGATGGTTTACCGTATCAAAAGCCGTTGCCAGGCCAAGAAGGATTTGTAACATGGCAGTCTTGTCACCTTTGCATATAAATTTACCACGTGCAGTCTGGTTACACCGGCATATGGCGTTATGTTATGTTATGTTATGTTATGTTATGCTATTGAAGATAACGACACAGTTGAGACCGTTTTGCAAACTTTCAACCTCCATTCAATTACATACAAGCGTCACACTCGACTACCACTATATCATTGCATTATAGCAGCCGTTACATCTCCAAGACAAAAAGTTCAGTTTTTGCTCCAAACAAAGGCCTTCCTGGAATAATATATAGCAGTAACATGTAATGCAGGTTACAGAAATAACTGTTGTTTGTTTTTCATGAATGATCTAAATATTGGCTCCATCAAAAAGAAAAAAGTGTGTTTTTTTATAAGTAAATGTACGAAAAAAGGAGATGAGATGGCATCTAAATCATTCTTGGATCCGTAGAAAATTCTCCTACACCATCAAACTTTACTCCCGAGTTAATGGGTACTTCAGCCGCAGACCCTCGCAATTTAAATAGCAATTAGTCAGCGTAAGTACCATGGGGATCATTTACGTGACCAACTAACTTTTCCTCCTTTCATTATATTGAGATAATTTCAGTATTTACTTCTGTTTAACTTTTGAACGCTAGTCTTATGCATCTTTTTAAATTACCGTTTGCTTTACTAAAACATATACATTTCTTTAAAGTATTTCCCTTACATTTTCCACGTTTTAAGATAATAGTAAAAATAATTGTAAAATTAGAATTGGAGAAAAGTGACCGTCTTCATTAGGTCTCGTCGGAAAAAATACAAATCAAAACATTTTTTTCGGGAAAATATAATGAATTCATCTGAAAGATAACGATAATTAAACCCAATACTCCACGATTTTCTTTGAAACAAATACCATTTAGAAGATAGACAATGTTAATGTCAGCTGATAAGGACCTCTTTTTTGTCCAAAAGTTTGTAATCCAGGATTCAATACAGTCCATAGAAACGTTCTGTGGTCGTGTCATTTTGGTCAAACATATTATGGTAACAACCCGATACAAATTCTTCAGCCCCTAGTACGCCATTGCCGTCATGGTCAAGTGCTCTGAATTGTTCTTCTGGAAGGGTTGTGCTACGAAAGATGGTGAAAAGGTTTGCATATTCTTCGGCAGACACTTCTCCATTACAATCTGCATCAATGATATAGAACCAGTCCCAACACCATTGCAGTTGAGAAAAAATCATTGTATCGTCGCAAATTTCCGATTCCAATAATTGAAGAAATTTGTCGAAGCTCAAGTAAGATCTTTGGGAAGGAGCCCACGATTGCCAATCGACACTCATTACTCCGTAAACAGCTTTGGCTCTCCAGGAGGACAGCACCTGACGACTTCTGTTTGCTGTTTCCTCTACATACTCCCATCTGCTTAGCATACCATCTTCGTTGGCGTCCATCATTCGAAAAAACATGCGTTGTTTCTCTTTCCAAAGATTAGATAACTTCTTATGTTGATTATCCTAAATATTATATTTAAAGAAAACACCAGTGTTGCTGATTGATTACAAAAGTGTCGGTTACAATAGTATTGACATGCATTCAAAGGCGCATTAGGCAATATGCATCCCCAACATGTCTAAGATAATAAAGTGTATTTCACAATTTAAAGATATACTGTGCGTTGTAATATTTGGACTGCATTTTTTTACGATTTTGCAACTAGTCACTTGGGTGTTTGTGGCCTTCATTTACATTTTCAGCTTGCTTCACACAGGACAATTTCGTGTGAAAATACATCAACTCTGATGGACCGTTAAAACATATTGATAATACATTTATTATATTTGACAACTTTACAAGAGACTGAAGTGAAACCCCCCAAATTGTTCCCACCGGTATCAAGAGCTCACACAGAACTCACCTCACGTGTCCTTGGGTCATGGCCAGTGGTATTACAGCTGGTAAACAGCAACAGGGTTAACACGAAGGTTGACAGGTGCATGGTATAAATTTCTCCCTTTCTTTCTAAGAATAATCACGAATAGTCTTATTATAGATATAGTTAACGAATCACATTTGGCTATTATTCAACTTTAAAAAAACATCCACATCTGATTTGTGGATGATGAGTATTAACCTCGTGCAGATATACATTTTTTTCCGAACAACCTTATGTTGAAATGCAATATTTGATTTCTTTAAAAAAACTATTATTCATAAGTTATACATGTATTAACCTAAAATTCTACGGTATTGAATTCGAAATAAGTTATGTCACGTTTGTACATACGAAAACTTATCATATATCATTAATGTCCCTAAGAAAAATGTAACTACCTGGTTTCTTCCTAATTTGCTGCCTTGTTAAATTATGATCACTCAGTTTGCGTTGCGACATTTATATTGGCAATTGGGTCGTATACGTCATCCAGTAGCTTAATTACGCCGAGATAATGAACTACTACCAGCATTTATCTATCCAAACGTATCCGTTTCTACGAGTTTTATTTCATGCTTTTTTCTTTACAAAATCATAAAAAACCTGTCATTTACAGAGGTTGTGAGCAGTCAATAGTTACACAAAAAGGCTGCATTTTCCAATTTCAATGAGGCCAATTAATGCTAAAGGCAAAATTCCACATGGACATAAGTGAGTTTCAAATTTTTCAACTAAGAACCAACCTATACAAACACGTATAATGACGCATCATTACATTTCTCCCCACCAACACCCTTTTTTATACGTGTCGTGTTTATTTTAAGATTACCAATCTGAATTGCAAAAACGCTGCTTCATTGACTAAATTTTGAGCTTTTCTTTTGTGACAGATCAACGTGAAATAGGTTTGGTCGTCGGTGAACGTTTGCAAGTATCAAAAAATACGCTTCAAAATATTGTCACCAAACATCACTTTAATCGCGAATATAAGCAAGGATGCTGAACAAAAATACTCAATGTGCTTGAAAAAGAGACAGAAGATGTGCTGATAACGAACTCCCTTTTTAGTGTTTTTCCTTAATCAGATCCCCCGTTCTCCGAAGAAACTTGTCGTGCTGGTATCATTTTGGTCATAAGAGTGACGGTAACAACCCACGATGACAAAGATGGGAATGTGCTGAAACTGAAGATAAAGATCATAGATGTTAAAATCTCTTCCTTCCGTTAGCTTCCGGCCATCCTAGCTGTAGGCCCCCCTAAGACTGACGTTATAGTTTTTGCTGATATAGCAGCCAGGAACTATTTACATATAGTTACAGCTTGTTCAAAATAAATATCATCTACCAAGCTACTGAGCAATTTTGCTGAAAATAAATATATTTCAAAATTCTCCCAGGCCTTTAATACATTTTCATGCCGAGCTGTATAGCTACGTAAAACACTCTAAATACAACATGAAATTGTAATAATGCTAAAAAATAATTCGAACTTCAATAAATTGGCCGTGTGAAGTATATTCCGAATGCTTTTTCACCAATTCTAGCCGGAGGGTTCTTTTACGAATAAAAGTGTCCATTTATTTTTTATGAAAAAAAACCCCACATGGCTGTCAGTGGCGTTTAACTAAATGTATTTAGAGTTTGGCATATGTGGTGTATGTCGAAGGGTTGTTTAAAAAGCGTGTCACCGATTAATTTTTACAAACTTTTTAGTACCTAATGTTCCCTGTCATGGTCCCTACATTTCATCATAAGGGTAAGAGGTTAATAAACACAATAAATACAAAAATAATGATCGGCTACAAGGTGCCATGTTCTCCTGACAGTCGGATAAGTAACATGGCTAAGTGTTTTTCTACACCCATAAGTAAGTCATTTTTGATTCAAATTGGTGCTGTTTTTACATGTATTATGGTCAGGCTCATACTGATAGTGATTTTGTCCAAGAGAGTGTCAGAGTATTGGTATTGCTCATTTATTTAATCACGATATGTCCCAGTTGTTTATTATTTTAATCCTATATTTATTACTGATGTAACTATGTGTAAATATGCACTCGTCACTCGTCTTGTCTTGTGACTTGCTGTGACTCTGATGCCCTCTAATTGTTCCTTTGTCTGTTCCTTTGTCTATGTCCCTTTGTTCTGTCTTCCCGCGTCTTTGTCATGTGACTTCACATTATAAAAGGCATTGGCGCCGTATTTTCAAATAGTGCTGAAGTTGCTGTTCGTATGTCTGTTTCTATGTGGTAAGTTGGATGTCATCTAGTTAAATTCTACTTATATTTTATCTTGTCTTTTGCGTATCCAACTCCACTATACTATACTGTATTACATCGTTTTCTACTCTTTAGTTTTCAGACCAAGCCGTATTGGTATATTCAGCACTCTTTCTAAACGCCCTTGAATAAGATCAGGGTAAGCCGTTATAGCCTTTATAAACCGTAGTTATCTATATCAAATTTATTATTTCCTTATCATAGAGGTAAACTATAGAAGTATAAGTTAATTGTTGTATGTCATTTTATCTTATTATATGTCACCTTTATTACAGGGTGAAAATTTTAGTTGTAGAAATAAAGTCATTTTACACAACCAGAGAGTCCGTCTGTTACATTGACAATAATCATTATTAACTGTCTATCTAATCTTACACGTCATCAAATTGAATCCTAAAGATTAAAGCCATCACTCCATACGGAAACTTGCTTCCAAACTCATTCCTCTTCCCTTGCCATCTTCATGAGCTTAAAGGTTAATTTAGCCTACTTGTGGGCATACTCGTCCGGCACCGTGTTTCCTGCATAGTCAAGGTTGTAGAAGAATATTAATCTGCCGTTCACCTTGAAAAGGTTGTGGAAGAAAGGTCGAGAATTTTCATGTACATGTAGTAGCCTAGATTAGAGCCGACGTACCCTGTGACACGGAGATTGTTCAAGTCTTTAGGGGGATTTTACCATTTGTCAAAGTCACCATGATATATGGCTCCAAAGCAGTCAATTATTCATGCAATCTAAAAATGCTAATGCTAAAAATGAGTACATAATGTAGATACACATAACCAAGGGCCCCGTAACCCGAAAGCATCGCACATTGGGACCGAGCGCAAGCGTCTCGATTCCATAATAACTCGTCCATACTCACCCCATGTATACATTGTAGCCTCTATGTTATAGCGCTATTCGCAATGCGCGCTACTTTCGAGCTACGTACCCTAGGTTCTAGATTTAAATAATTCTGTTCGGTTGAGAGAAGTGAATAAGAATGGAATTATTTTCTCCTAGGGGGCGACACTGTATATATTGTGTTAGTTGTAATATTGGTAAGAATTGTGGGTAAGTCAGTTACGATAGTTATTCATTCAACCAGTTAGCACAGACCAGTTGACACGTAAATTCTTTGAGCGCGCTTTTTTCATTGGAGTCGGAGGGCGTTTTCCCTAAAACAAATACTAGAGTCCGTGCAGTTGCAGGCGGAATCGTTAAAATACCTTAAGGCTCAAGTAACTTCTGATTTCGAAAGCTTAAAGAGCAAAGCACATGGTTCTTCTGACAAAGTTAAACAGATTAAGACCGAGGTTTCCACCAAATGGCGTGCGTCAAGAAGGTAACAGTTTGACTTCAACACTGAGTTTGAAGAGCTATTGACGCAGATAATTTGGGCAGTAGACAACAGCAAGTCTGATTACGCTAAAGGAGTTGTCTTTACTATTTCTGATAAGTTAAAGAAGATGAATGAGCTTATTAGGTTAGCTGATACCAGCGAAGGAGGGTAAGACACTGTCCGCTTTTACGAAGCTAATCCCTTGGCCAGTGACTCTAAGGATGAAAAGAAAATTAACAGAGCGGAAAGCAAGGCATTGAAAAAGCGTAAATTGAGCAAACCTATTTCGAAGGGAGGTCATGGCTCCAGCAAATCTAACGTTAGTAGTACTTATCCTGTTTACTGCATCCAGCCTCTTTTTCGTGGACTACAATGGGCGTTTCCCCGTGCAGCATCAGGAGCAGTCAGTCCAGGTTCTTTCATGCCAGCATCCACCTCTTCCGCTGTCAGCCCCTACGGACAAAGAATGAGCGGGTCGTGTTTTGCATGTGGGTCCTTCGGCCATTGGAGGAGAGATTGTCCTTTCACTATAAAAGCACCAGGAAGTGCACCAGGATTCTCAAAAGCCATTTTTTTTCAAAGATGAGTATTATTGTGATGTGAAATATGGTAAATCAATTTTTACTGAAGATTATTTTGAGTACGATCAAGGCAATGTAGATATCTGTGTTAATATTAAAGGCAGACTAAGAAGTAAATTAGCATTTTGGAAAAGTATTGGCACATATGATTTTATTCTTGATGTTTTAGAAAATGGATAAAAGCTTCCTTTTTTCTCTATACCTGCACCAGTTCATTTGAATAACAATAGATCTGCTATTTTGCATAGTGTATTTGTTTAGCAGGCAATACAAGATTTGTTGGTCAGAGGCCTTCTTAGTGAGATCTCAGATATACCTGTTGTAGGTAACTCGCTTACAGTGGCCATTAGCAGTAGCGGTAAAAAGCGTTTAATTTTAGATTTGCGGCATGTTAATAAACATCTTTGGAAATTTTCAGTAAAATTTGAAGATATTCGTACTGCACTGTTTTATTTAAAACAGGGAGATTTTTGTTTCCAGTTTGATTTACATTCTGCATATCATCACATTGATAATTTTGAGTATCACACTTATTTTTTTAGGGTTTTCTTGGAAATTTGGAAATACTTCCAATTTTTTTAGATTTAAAGTTTTGTCATTTGGCATCAGTTCGGCATGTTACATGTTTACTAAAGTGACCAGGCCGCTGGTTAAAAAGTGGTGAGGAGAGGGCAATAAAGTGGTCATGTATTTAGATGATGGTTTTGGTTGTCATTCGCAGTACGGAGAATGTAAGAATATTGCTTTGAAAATTAAGAAAGATTTTATCAACAGCGGGTTTGTTCCTAATGTTGAAAAATCAACGTTGTCTCCTAGTACTGAGATTTTATTTTTAGGGTATAATTTGAATTTAGAGAAAGGCACTATATGCATTCCTGATCACAGTCGGATATCCGTTCTCTGTTTAGAAGAAAAGGCAGCGTTCATGTGCGTTTAGTTGCTAGTTTAGTGGGTCAGATCATTTCTACGTCTTTTGTTACTGGCAATATGGTTTATATTATGACAAAATGTCCGAGTTTTGATATTTATAAAGCTAAATTTTGGAATGAACAAATTGTTTTGAGCAGAGACAGTATGAAGCAAATGGAATTTTGGGAATCTAATGTATGCAAGATTTCTGTAAGGAATTTTATAATTGATCAAGCTGTGCATTCCATTCTTTACACTGGCGCTAGTGGAACTGGTTATGGTGGATATATGGTGGAAAACCCTTTGGAGATTTCGCATGGAATGTGGAATAGTAATGAAATAAATTGTAGTTCAAATGGAAAGAGCTCGTAGCTGTAAAAAGAGTTTTTTAATCTTTTTACCATTCCATCAGGGCAAATATATTAGATGGCTTTAAGACAACAAAAACTGGTTATGGTGGATATATGGTGGAAAACCCTTTGGAGATTTCGCATGGAATGTGGAATAGTAATGAAATAAATTGTAGTTCAACATGGAGAGAGCTCGTAGCTGTAAAAAGAGTTTTTTAATCCTTTTGCCATTCCTTCAGGGCAAATATATTAAATGGCTTTAAGACAACAAAAATGTTGTTAGTATAATTGAAAGAGGTAGCATGAATTGTAATCTGCAAGATATTGCGCTTGATTAATTTGTGTTTGTTAAATGGTGTGACTCTACGTGCTGAATGGATTCCACGTAGTGAAAATTTATATGCAGATCAAATCAGCAGATTAGTAGACTATGATTATTGGGCGGTGGCAGATAGTATTTTTGGATTATTTCGCAGGAGGTTTGTTTGGTAGAGTGGATTTGCCGTTTAAAACGCTGGCAGTTAGATCTGAATTTTTCTAAATAAATGGAAGTAATTTTATATTACAAATTGTTTTTTGTTTTGTAAATTTGTTTTTGCAGGCTTATAAGGATAACATTTCTGAGCTTCCTGACGAGTTGGCTGGTTAAATGCCATTGGTTGCTGGATTTTTATCTGAGAGTCGGACATCGAACACAGTCAAGAGTTATTATTCGGCTTTCACGCGATGGAAATTATGGGCGAAGAAGAACGGCATTTAAGATAATTTTCTGGCAAAAGGTTTTTATGTTGCTTTGTACTTGTGCTTAGCAGAACAGTCCAATTCTTATAGTCCTGTTTAGCAGGCTTTTTACGGGCTTAAATGGGTTCATGCCATTACAAGCGCAGAGTCTCCTACAGACTCTAGTAAAAATTGTGTTGGAAGGTATTAAGAGGCGCAAGTCACAGCTAGTTTCCAAAAAAGGAGCCCATATCTCCAGATATTTTGGAAAAAAAATGTTTCATTCAAATTTTGAAGAAGGGAATGTGTATTCTCAAAGTAATATATGTGTGCTTCCTTGCTTTTTTATGCAGGCTTTCTTCGAGTTTCAGAGCTGTTAAATTTAAGATAAGCGATGTTTAGTTTCATGATTCATACATATCGATTTTTATCGAAAAGAGTAAGACCGCATTCACAACGATTTGAGCCAGGCTTTACAAATCCTAGGACTAAATATGGCGGACGTACATGAAAGGAAAACGGCCTAATCTTTTAATAGTCTCTCCGCCTCTCACACGCCTCCCCACACGTCGTCCATGCGGGGGTGTTTTCACGATTTTGATCCCGTTTCATAGCTGCTCTACGGGCCAATTCATTTCTTTTTCTCAGGTAGCTTCCACATGGCGAACGGAGCCGAGATTTAATGACTGTACCCCGCAGGGTCGACGTGTGGGGAGGCGTGTAAGAGGCGGAGAGACTATTAAAAGATTAGGCGGTTTTCCTTTCATGTACGTCCGCCATATTTAGTCCCAAGATTTGTAAAGCCTGGCTCAAATCGTTGTGAATGCGGTCTAAGACCAACATCTATAGAGATGGTTCTCATATGGTTGTTGCTAGAACCTATTCAAAGCTTTGTCCTGTTAAAAATTAGAGCGATTGTTCTCTTATGCGAATCTTAAGCATTCGAATTTGTATCTTTTCAGATCTGTCACCAAGCACTTCAATTGCTATCGTTTAAGAGATGACGATAAGCGTATTTCATATACTAGAATGAGAGAATTATTTATTTCCTCATTTTCTTCTCTTGTTAAAGATATAAAATAATTCGGTTTACATAGGTTGAGAGCGGGTGGTCCTACTGCTGCCACAAGAGCTGGTGTTCCAGACAGGTTATTTAAAAGACATGGAAGGTGGAGATCGGAAACGGCTAAAGATGGCTATGTGAAAGATAATTTATCTGACAGATTATTTGTTAGTAAAAAATTGGGTCTTTAAAACTTATTCCCGTTCTTTGTTTTCGTCTCGTGCGCTAACTGCGTCCATATGCACTTTATATATTGTTTGTGTTGTTTTATTATTAATGTTATGTAGTGTCGGTTATTGTCTAGGAGAAATATAATTCTATATACGACTTACATTATTCGTCTCGTTTTCGATATTGAGCGCAATGCATTGTGGGCAAAGTGGGACCTATCTTGCGTTGCCGCCATTTCTGTACACAGAAATAAAATGCCTCTCGGCGGTTCTATGTGTTTTGTGCCTGTTTGTTTCAACAATACGAAGCGAGTTCGAAATTTTTCATTTTATGCTTTCCCCAAGGACCCAAAAAAGAGAGGTATATGAATTGACAATATTGGACGAGCGGGATATGAAGGCAAATTTAGTAAGTTCGAGCCCGCCAAGCATCACCGTGTGTGTAGTGCTCATTTTGAAGGAGGGAATAAATCGTATTTGGGTGGTAGACCAACTATATTTCTACTCAAGGAATCGAAGATTTGTAAGCCCCGAAGAAAATTTATTAGACATTTAACTGTTGATAACTCTGAGACAAATTTTAGTGAACCTGGCGGCAAGTGGGAAGTTGAACAGCGAGGACGAAAATGGCTTCTCAAATACAGACCACAATGCCTACTGCATTGTATCAGATGCAGGTTCAGATGCGCTTTTAACGACAGTTTTAACAACATATTTTCAGTATGGAACAGAAAATCCGATCTTTAGAAATTGA
Organism: Lingula anatina; assembly: GCF_001039355.2. The sequence goes on along the minus strand of NW_019774659.1, from coordinate 497,642 downwards.
ACTTTCGGAAACAAGAGTGGAATTACAATGAGCAAACAAACAAAAAAATGCATAAAGAAATAGTGTGACAGAGAAAAAAATGCTGGAACAACTGTCCGAAGCACATGAGGAAGTTGACAAACACACTTTCAGCATAAAGTCTATGCACAACAAACCTGAAATGGTTAAATTTTACATCGGTCTTGAAACCTACGAGGAATTAAAAATTTTCATGACTTTTTATACCCTGACATTACCTCAGAATAAAAAAATGGCATGAAAACTGTCCTGTGAAACTTTGGTTTGATTTCATAGCAAGGTTAAAGCTGGTTTTAGTTTTACTTTGGTTTTAGAGTATTGTTATCGCCATTGCTTAGACCCGAGTAAAACTAAAACCAGGTTTAAACCTGACTGTGAAGGAGTATTGAATCTTAATTACTTATGCAAATAACAAAAAAGAGAACAATTTTACCAAATAACTAATTTTTATTATCACAATGCACTTGAACATATCTAGAAAATGTTTAAAACATTGCATTTTAAAACATGGATCAGTGAAATATCGTAAGGTACCTTGGAAAGATATTTCCAAGGCAACATCATTGATTTTATTATGCAAAATAAAATTGTGAGACGAAATGTTGAATTGTATTTATTAATAGGCAAATATTAAAAAAAAAAAACGGTTTGGGCACTCCCTTCAAGGACTTGGTCCATTCTCCACTGTCTTGATTCAAACTACAATCTGGTAGGCCTACTTCTAATTTTCTCTGCCGTCTGGATCCAATATTTTGTTTCTCTCTCTATCCTCACTGTACAGTTTACACCTATAAAACAAGTAAAAAATAGTCATGAAAATAATTATTAAAGTCATCATCAACACATCTAAAACAGTGATTAATTTACATACATACATATTAGTCTGATGACAAAACAGAAAACTGACATGCCTAGTCATATTTTTTTAACCGAAATCTACCTGGATACACAACAGAAATATAATGAAGAAGAAACAAATGATAGATGCACTGATATTGACAGTGAGCTTGTACTAATTACCTGTACAGTGCACTAGCCCACCTCAGAGATTGTATCAGATAATTGCCTGAACCAGGTGATAAATTTATCTCCCCAATAAATGACTCAGGTGAACATAATTACATAATGACCACATTAGGGTTTTGTATTTGGTCTTGTATTTAAGAAAATATCGTGTAACATACCTTTTTATCAGCTCTTCTTTTTTGCCTGATGTGTGGGCATCCTTCATTTTAACCAACTTTTCAACTCCGGCACCTTTGTCGCCTCAAATGGCTTGTTTAATATCGCCCCCGGCACGTCTTATGCTTCCATCATGTGTTCCTATCGCTGTCAACAACGCTTCCGGTACTATTTTGACCCCTGCAGTGCACAATTCCGGTCATGCGCACATAGCACCTTTCGAATAATGCAAGTCGTATATTCGGTTGAGCGAAGTGAATAAGAATGGAATTATTTTCTCCTAGGGGGCGACACTGTATATATTGGTACAGAAAGGTACAGAACAACCAGGTGCAGTGCAAAGAAAAATTTTTTCTCTATAACAGTCAGTTAACAATAGTTCCCAGTTACATGTACCTTGGTATTCTCTTTACAAGATCAGGTAATTTCACAGCTGCTCAACTGAACTTATACGAAAGGGCACAGAAAGCGCTCTTTAGTCTGAAAAGTTATATGCCACTCTGTAGCAGTATATCGTCCTCACTTAAAGAAAAATTATTTGACACTATGATCATACCGGTGGCTACATATGCTGTTGAAGTCTGGGGCTCCTCTAGAATCACCGACAAATCTCCGGTAGAAAAAATCCATTTACGCTTTTGTAAAGAACTCCTAGGTGTACATTCTAAAAGTACAAACCAAGCTGTCAGAGGAGAACTTGGTAGGCTACCAGTATCCTTTAAAATCCAAACACAACTTATAAAATTTTGGCAAAAAATATTAAACTCGGAAGATAATAGTTTGTTGAAACAGGCCTACCTAGATGAAATAGAAAATTACAAACTTTTAAACACATCCAACCTTACAGAGATAAAGCAGGAAAACATGTCATGGTGCGAAGGTGTGAGACAAATACTTTTTGAGAATGGCTTTGGTGATGTGTGGCTATAAGGCCAAAGATTTGATAAAAACTTTATCCAGCGGTTTAGGGAAAGAATCAGGGACAGAATAACACAAGAATGGCAGAGAGACATAACCAACACCAAGTCCAAATTACAAGTTTATTGTCAATACAAGAACAAATGTGTGAAGGAAAGACACTTAGATACAATTAAAGATAGAGATAAATGCACCACTTTAACCAGATTCCGCATAAGTGCACACAACCTAGGTATTGAAACAGGTAGACATGAAAAAAATTCCCCAAGCTGACAGAATTTGCAAAAAGTGCCATTCTGGTGAAATAGAAGATGAAATCCATTTCCTAGTGTCATGCCCCCTTTATACAGACCTTCGATATGATCTTTATTCAATATACAAAAAACAACATAGTCACTTTGAGCATCTTACCAGAATGGATAAATTTAAAACACTAATGACTGGTAAGAAGAACGAACATATTATTGCTCTTGCCAAGTATTTATGGTTAGCCTTCCAAAAAAGGGACTGTGCTGCACCATAACCAGTTGAGTAGGTAGAGCCATTTGGGCTCTGCCAAATATGTTTTGTATTTTTTCATACAAGGAGTCATACAATATCACTATTGATCATAATTCATATTTATATATATTTGCATTCCTTTGTACATTTTCATCTATCCATGTAGATGCATACATTACAATGAATAAAGTTTGTATATTGTGTTAGTTGTGATATTGGTAAGAATTGTGGGTAAGTCAGTTACGCTAGTTATTCATTCGACCAGTTAGCGCAGACCAGTTGACACGTCAATTTTTATTTTTCAATTTTTGTTTATAGTTTTGTTTTTTTAATTTGATAAGTACATGTGATTCTTTTTGTTTTATAACTACATTGGTTATTGCTGCAGTGTCGATTTTTATTTTTTCAATGTTTTGTTTTCAAAATAAGTACAGTGTATGTTGTGTTAGTGTGTAGGCGTACAGTGTGCATGGGTGCATGTTTGGGGGTGCGATTTATGATTATTAATATATTAATTTAATGATTGATTTATATGAGCTGTTTGGGAGGTAGTTTGCACTTGTGTAGTGGAGAGATGAGTTCGGAGGTGTTTGGGAGGTGGTCTCTGGTGATTTCCTATGTACGAGAGAAATGAGATCGGAAGTATTTGGGTTGTGATATTCTGTTAAATCCCTATGTTAGGGAAAGATGAGCTCGGGAGAGCTGTTGGGATGTTATATCCTTGTGATTTCTCTAAAAAGGGAAAGGTAAGCTCGGAAGAGATATCCCGGTGATTCCCTAGGTAAGGGAAAGATGAGCTCGGAAGAGCTGGTGGGATGTGATATCCCGGTGATTCCCTATGTAAGGGAAAGATGAGCTCGGAAGAGCTGTTTGGGATGTGATATCCCGGTGATTCCTTTATATATATATATATATATATATATATAAAAGGAAGAGATGATACAGAGGTTTGGTGAGGAGAGGGTCTCCTCGTGTTTATAATTTATTTATTTAATTATTTATTTATATTGTTTGTAAATGATTGAAGATGGTTTGAAATAAAATTCGTGCGCTAACTGCGTCCATATGCACTTTACCGTATATGTTGTTTGTGTTGTTTTATTATTAATGTTATGCAGTGTCGGTTATTGTCTAGGAGAACACAGCTGTATCCGCCTGGAGCTCCATATTTGGATGTCATAAGTCTCGAACGTCATAGCTTTGCCCGCCTGGAGCTGCCTTTCCCGCCTGGAGCTGACGTTATCTCGTGCAGATGAGACAAGAATCAAAGTGGTTGACGAGGAGTTTGAAGTTTGAACTAAGAATATCTTGCAGTCGAAGGTCAGTACCACAAAACAAGCAACATTCTGCTTTAAAAACTGATTTTGGACTAGCCATTGCGCATCCCTTATATCTTATATCCCTTATATTATATTGTATCGGGCATACAGTGTAGCTGTCAAACTTGGCACACGGCAAGCACGTGTAGGGGAGATCGGGGCTAGTTGGACCCCGAGGTAAGTTGCCCCCCCCCCCCACCCGCCCCACCCGTCAATTTACGAAAAAGTAACTACGAGGTGAAAAAAGGGCCACATAATCTTGTAAGTAACCGTAGCCTACAATGCTAAGGAAGTGTCGGACGTAACAAAGTTTTACTTAAGCGGTGAGTCGAAATCAACGATTTTTGCACATAAAAGTAATTTTGTTTAAATGATTTAAAAATCTATTTTCGTAGGCTTTTGATCCACTATAATATATGTATAGGGCATCAAACTGAAGCTCATTTTTTCAAGTTTTACAGAGATGTATCATCGTTGCTTATTCTGGCACCATAAATGGCTGCCATCCTTTATAATAAAAAATGTGCATCCGGGGCTAGTTGGCCCCCTTGACTCGGGGCAAGTCGGACCCTCATATTACCCACAAACCTTTGCGTGCAGCAGAGCTAGAGACAATTGTTGAAACAAACTCAGTAGTTTAACAGCCCTGGAGCAACTGGCCCATATGACCGTTATTTTCCCAATTATTAGACGTGGCCTCGTTTTCAAAATGTACCTACCGCTCTAAGAAAATTATGGCGGGAGAAGGCGGCATGGAGAGGGGTAAGAATAACACGTGTTAATACGATGACTTATAGAGTTTTGCGTGAATAAACTATGCAGAACGACATGGAATATGCTTTACTTAAATTTTATACACCTAGGGAATATTTATGTATTGATTTCACGGAGCATTACCTGACTTCACTATGTTTTGTCAAAATGACGTCACATAAATCTCCAATGTAAACACGCTTTGTGGAATAAAGACAAATGCAGCTTTATGGATTATTTTTCTTATAGTTAACATTTTTAGATGGTTTGAGATTCATTTTTGAACATGTAAAATTTTTGGGATGGCACCAAACCTGTAACTTGTAGGTTTTCAATATTCCCAACAAGGTGTATAATTAGCTTAAAGATCAGTGTCGAGTGACGCACTGATAACAATATTGGTCTCATATCTTGAATTTATTTCAGAATTAAATACATAATACTTGTTTTCTCATGTTATTTCTTTGATTTGATTAAAGCAATAATAACTCTTCCTTTGAGATTCAAAATTCCGCAAGAAATACATTGTAAACAATATATTCTATTGCATTTTCCCACTTAAACGACTGTTATTGTAGTAAAACTAAAATCTGTGCTTGTTACTTGGGCTTTCGATGCCTTTCTTCGCGGTCGACAAGTGCATCCGTTGCCAATGACGTTTAGGTGTTCTCGCGTCCATTCGAGACCCAAATAACATGGCGGGAAACCCTCAGACGTAAGTTGCGAGTTTTTGTACAGTGCGTCGGATAACAAAAAGCCCAGAATTGCACACATTGTATATATAAATGCATTTTGAGCAAAAAGACGAACATATCTTATGAATCTTATAATATTGTTATATAGTGTTGTTGTTGTCTGCTTTTCCCGCGGTTTTAAGTAGGTCACCAGAAACTATCGGTCGATACGAGAGGGCTCCGTCAGTTAAAATCTCTTAGGAGATTTTTACAAAAAACCGTCGGTTTAGGAAAAAAACCCTGGATTAACTTTGAATGCAGGAATGGGGTCGTTGACCATTGGTTAGTACGGAAAAATTGCCGTTTTTTCCAGGAAAATCGTATTTTTGGCCAAAACGAAGAGTTATTATGACTTTGAATTCGGTGAAAGGCTTTGTGAATTAACCTTGTGCTTGGCCCTGCACATGTTTGACATACGTACCGGGATATGTATGCGCTCTCGAGTGTGTGTGTGTGTGTGTGTGTGTGTGTGTGTGTGTGTGTGAGGAAGGGGGAGGGGTAATCAGTACAATGGCTTAAAGACTTAATTGTTATATATTACAACTATTATACTTATTTCAGTTTTTGTGCGCATGTGTGTGTTAATATTTTTAGACTTAGAATATTTTCATAGTTGGAATATTATATGCTTTTATTGTTTTTTTTAAATTATTTTTACTAGGCTTAAATGAAGACCACATGAATGGAACCAGGATATAAATCTATTTGCCATGCCTTTATCTGCAACCCTCATGACAGTAGCACCCATCAATTCCAAATGCTTTGCACCATGACACAACCTCTCAGGGGCGGATCCAGAGCTATATACTGACAGTCTTCCAAATTATCTTTGTTGATTCATCCTCCAATTTTGACCGTCTTCCAACATTAAAAATTAGATACCCGTCAATGTAAACTTGAAAATCTGACCGTCTTCTGGAAGACCCAGAAGACGGCCTAAATCCGCCCCTGCCTCTGGTATACAATTACTTAAGAATATTCTTGATATATGCTGATGCTTATGCTGATTGTTATTGTATCAATATAATGTAGTTTAACCACTCACAATGGACATATACTAGTGTAAGACACGGTAAACAATGTAATTGTCGTCTGGGAAGGAGTCGAAAATTCCTGTCTAACCTATTTAACACACAAAATTAGAAGGTTTTAATTACAGAGGAAAGATCGTAGTTGTGGCCGCCCCTCTTACCGAACAATTGAGCAAGTAACATCTGGTGCCTTATCAGGTACCGTATGATTTAATCAGTTAATCTGCGTGTCTGTTTTACCTGTATACACTGTAGGTACGAGTAAGGCAATGCAGGGAATCTTTTCATTCTATTATTTCAAAAATCTCTTGTAACATCATTCAAACAAGACATACAGGGTTACCACTTAATATGGAATATTATTATTTGGCGAATAAATTTTCTACAAAATATTTAATTTCTCTCTAACTATTTTAAATTCAAAGCTGAGGTGTCACTCCATGTGTAGCCAGGTGTGTTACCTAATTACCACACAACTCTCGAAACTATGCATGCAGTTGCATGTTCTGTGGTCAGAATTGTGAGGGGTGGTGTTTTCAGCAATTTCTACCCGTGTATAAAAACGCATGGGTTTGGCCAATCTTTGTAGTGTATTTATAAAAGCAACAAAGGGATCGCTCTGAAACTTGAAAGGTACCTTAGAGAAGATATGGTTCGACAGCTATGCAACGCAGCCTGCTGTGGGATTCTTGCTCTCAGAGAAAATGGCCAGAAACGGACAGCCATTGCCAGGCAATGCAACATTTATCAGGAACCGTTAGTAAAGTCCTCCAAAGAAATGCTACAACAGGGCACCTACTCCAATACCTCGACCAGGGTGTCCGCGTATCACACCAAGAAGACAGGATCGCCTTCTCCTTAGAGTGCGCCGTGCTAGTCGTACAAAGACAACCAGTGTCCTCAGAAAAGAGTGGCAGAATGTCATTCAAATGCCCGTTTCAAGGTCCCTCGTGAACAAGAGATTACTGCAAGCCGGTTATTTTGCACGAACACCAGTACTGAAACCACTGTAAACAGCAGATCATATACAGCGACGTCTGCAATGGGCTGGGGACCACGTGCGTTTGCAGCCAAACCACTGGAATCACGTTGTTTTCGGCGATGAGGCTAGAAATGGATTTTTTAGGGTTGTTGGTCGAATCCGTGTCCACCGACGTGTACGAGAGGCATAACACAATGATTGTGTACTGCCTAGGGTGCAAGCAGGGGGTGGTAACGTCTCTGTTTGGAGAGCATTTCATGTCAGTGCCCAGAATCAGTTGGTTTTTCTAGGAGGCAACCTCATCCAGGATTCCTACAGAGACATTCTACAGCAAACAATGCTTCGATTGGTAAGAGTCATCTTCGGGAACAAATTTGTGTACCAAGACGACTGCGCAACCCCACATCGAGCCCGCAGAATCACTGTTTTTCTTCAAAACCAATGGGTTCAGCAACTGCCCTGGCCTGCAAACTTGCCAGATATGAACCCAATTAAAACACTTTGGGCAAAAGTAACTCACAGAATTAATAGCTATGGTCATCGGCCAGTAAATAGCGATGAACTGCAACAGGCAAATATCACTGCGTGGAATGATATCTCCATCCAAACTCTAAAAAACGTGTCACAGGGTATGCCATGTAGGATGAGGGCGCTGCAAGCGGCTGCTGGAGGTCATACCCGCAATTACTGACTTTTCATGATTTACTCTAGTGAGTTCTTTGACTGTGTAACATATCACTGTCCTGGGGCTATACATTTCTTTAATATCTTAGCTTAAAGTTAAAACTGACAACAAACTGTTGATATGGTTTTCTGGGGGTGTCCCTTTCTTTTGAATGGCATCTTATGTCAGATTTAATATCATCGACCAAAATATCTCACAACAGATGACTGGATGTTTTTATCACTCAGTGACATACTTTTTTGATGAATCAAGCCAAATAAAACTTAATCAGCACTCAAAAGTAACAATGATAAAAAATATTCCATATTAAGTAGCAACCCTGTAAATATCGTAATCAATTGATACTGCATGTACACGTGGTAGTTAATGAAGTGATATCGCCACAGCTTGCATATATGTCCATGCAGTAGAAAGTTGTGTACGAGTCTACTGGCTATTATGATCTTTAAAAAAATTATCTATATATATAAAACGTGTCTCTTTCGCGTATCTCTATTGTCTAAAGCATTTAAAAGAACTCTGAGGCTAAAGTTCGTCATCACTAAAGAAAGTGCATCCAAGGCTCGGACGCTTAGGTAAAGTCTAGTTGTACAGCGCACCGTATAGTCCAGCGGCTTAAAGGGATAATAACTCTTCGTTTTGGCCAAAAAATTAATTTTCCTGGAGTAAACAACAATTTTCCCATACTTACCAATGGTTAATGAATCCATTTTTACATTCAAAGTAAGTCCCTGGTTTTTTTCTAAAAAGTTTGGTATTTTGTTAAAATCTCTTAAGAGATTTTAACAGACTATGGCCATCAATGGAGGTCACGTGCTCTAAAGACAAGCTCAGATATCAGAATAATAGCTATAACTGCCGTTTTTGTGGTAAAACAGAATATATTATATTTCTATGAGTTATTCACAATGTTTTTACTGTGAAATATAGATCTCATACGAAGAGTTATTATCCCTTTAAGGAAAAAGTTGTGACACGGCGGATAAAAGCACCAAATTTGGCATGTAGCTACCTTTTGACATTCTTAATTGAATTAAAGCCGTAGCCCTCTCAAACAATTTACCATTTGGTCAAAAAATCCAAAATGGCCGCCAATTTATGGAATTCTATAGAAATATGCATATACCTATGTTGATTTTTATCAAATAAATTACTTTCTCAGAGTTTTCCACATCCTAATTACCCATTTTATTCATATATGTCAGATAGCAAACAAATTCCCTTTGACTTTTGAAAAAATCCAAGATGGCTGCCATATGCCATAGAAACAGCCATAGGAATACTAGTGCACAACTAATACCAGCTAGAAAGATACGTTGTCCACTATCAAATTAAGTCTGTTTCTCAGATTTTGGTTACCCACATGATATGTTTGTGGTGAGTAACTACGAAAAATCCAAGATGGCTGCCATGTGCCACGGGAATTCTAGTATACGCAGGATTCAACTAACGACAACTGGAAAGATTAATTTTCCACTACCAAATTAAGATTGTTTCTGCGTGTTTTCCACATCCTTTCCACCAATACTATATGTATGTGGTGAGTAACTTATATGTATTCTTGGGTATTTTGAGAAAATCCAAGATGGCCGCCATATGTCATAGGAATACTTCTAGTATTACAAAGGGTTGGAGCTAATGCCAGCTAGGAAAAACATAATTCACAATCAAATTCAGTTTATTTTTTTCAGTGTTTTATACATTGTTATTACACTGTGATACATATCTAGCAGGTAATAAATGTGCATATTTGATCATTTTGAGAAAATCCAAGATGGCCGTCACTGGCCATAGGAATACTACTGGAATTACAACTGCACATCCATGGTTTTTCATCTACTACCAGGGTGAAATTCTGTTTGCTTATCAAGTTTTGCCCATCCGTATTAGTCCTATGATATATATCTGGTGGGTAAATAGTGTGCATCCTTGGATATTCTGAGAAAATCCAAGAAAGCTGCAATTTGGCATAGGAATACTAATGGGTGGGTTTCAATTGCTGCTAGAGAGGCATATGGTTCATTATACAATTACATTACCATGGGTTTGTTTTAAAAATATTTTATGTTTTTCATTCCATTTATTATTACCCCTATGATGTATACCTGGTCTGTACTGGTAGCATGTGTGTATCTTTGGGTATTCTGAAAAAAATTCAAGATGTCTGCCTTTTGTCATTAGAATATTCGTACACATAATCAAATAATTCCAGAGATACACTGAGTACAATTTAAATGTAGTTAACTTTAGATAGTTTTAAAATGTTTTTGATATCCTATTTATCCTTATGAAAGACTGTGTGTGTAGAAAATGTATGTATCCTTGAGTACTATTCGCAGAAAACCCAAGATAGCTGCCAGTTGTCATAGGAATATATCATTCAAATGCACATAAGTGCCAATTCATGGAACAGTTCAGACACTGATTCCAACATGAAATAAAGCTGTTTAATATTCAGTCATGTTCACATCCTTATTAACCCTACTCTATATAAATCTGATGTGTAGCAAGTGTGCATCTTGCATGTTTGAGAAAATTCAAGATTGCTGCAATTCACAATAGGAGTAGCACAGTCAACTACTGCCAGAGAGACATTGGGTTCAATATAAAATTAATTTTGTTTCTCGGTATTTCCCACATTCTTTTTGGACTTTGAGATATCTATCTGGTGGGTAACAAGTGTGTACCCTTAATTAATTATATTGACAAAATATCATGATTACCCTCATTTGCCTTAGAAGTGCCTATAAAATCCAATGCAACAGTTTTCCTATGGGAAAAAGAAGGCCATCTTGGATTTCCCCAAAATGATCAAATATGGACATTAATTACCTAACAGATATGTATCATGTGATAATAATAATAATAATAATAATAATAATAAAACAGAAAAACAACTGAATTTAGCTTCATTTTATATGAAAGCCTATCTCTCGCAGGTATTAACTGAACCCCACCTTCTATGGCTAATGGCAGCCATTTTGTTTTGTGTTCCAAAAAAAATACACATAACATTCTCATCACATATATATTATGTGGATTAAAAAGATGTGGAAAATACTCAGAAACAAACCTAATTTATCAATTAATATTATATCTCCATGGCAGAAGAAGCCCTATATGTATAATAGTATTCCTTTGATATGGCGGCCATCTTGGATTTTTCTCGAAATGCCTGAGAATAAAGGTTAGTTACTCGCCACAAATATATTATTTGTGTAATAAGGCACTCAGAAACAAAATTAGTAAGATAGTGGGCAATGCATCTTCATAGTTGGCATTAGTTGAAAACCCTTGTACATGTTCTAGTATTCCTATGCCATACGGCGACCATCTTGGATTTTTCAAAAAGTCCAAGGACACTCGTTTGTTATCTGACATATATGCATAATATGGGTAATAAGGATGTGGAAAACATTGAGAAAATACATTATTTGATAAAAATCAACATAGGTATGTATATATTTCTACAGAATTTCACAAATTGGCGGCCATTTTGGATTTTTTGGCCAAACGGTAATTTTTTTCCATGGGCTACGGTTCTAATTTGATTTAGTATGTCAAAAGCTATCCACATGCAAAATTTGGTGCTTTTATCCGCCATGTCACGATTTGGCCATTTTTTTGCCTTAAACCACTGGACTAGTATTTAAACTGAGAAATAAAACATTTTATTGCTCGATTCTCCGTCCAATTAGCTGTTTTCTTGCCTACAGTTGACGCATTTCTGTGCTTCAGTCACCTGTTTAGTTTGACACAAAGCAGTGCACGCTTCAAACGGCCTTTTTATATACGCACCCTGTACATCATCTACACATACATACCACGGGGCTGATATCAAAACAAAAGGATTGCAGGGACCGATACAATGAATGAGACGGAGTGAATGCCACGTGCGGAAGATGGGCAGGAAATCGGCCAACTACTCAGAAAACCACTAACGCAAACGAAGATGATTGGACGGTGACCGCAATTAGGCAGTAAACGCGGGGAAAGTCCATTTTTTGATATCACCCCATGCGCGGTGATATCAGCGTGTTCTATTCAAAGTTAGGGATTTTGGGTGGGGAACACGCACGATTTCCCTTTGTATGTATGACAAATAATGCACTGTTACCCCCTCGCCCGATATCCACGATAGCATGCCTCGCTGGCGCTCGGCCTGCTATGGTGATATCGGGCTCGTGGACAGTGCATTATTTACTACATAGCAGTGTCATGCTGGAAACAGGAGAGGACTACAATGACCCCTTGTGGCGCGCGGTTCCTGTCACGCGAACTTCTTATTTCCGCAAAAGATGAAAAGGGTCAACAATCTAGCTTCACAGTGGCCCTGCATGAGACACAGGGCAGAGTTACGGGGCCCAGAGGTCAACTTAAGCTGGTAGCGTAGGACCTAACAGTGTGCTCCGCACATGAAGTGATCTGTGGTTTGAAATGGTTGGGCGACTCGTTATTCAACTGGCAGAGGCAGAACTCCCAAGGCTCGGAAAAGTCTTGCGATAGATAAAAAGACTGTGGGTAGACAGATCACATGACAAGAAGAAAAGCAAGTGAGTACGGGTCTCGTACATACGAACAGTTCCTTTTTCCTCTACAAGGAGAAATTAATAGAATCCAATCGCTTGAAAAAAGTGGACCATATCCTAAAGAACTTTAAACTGTACAGCAATCCAGAATTAGTCAACGACAATAACAGAAATGTTTGCTAATACAGTACGAAGACATGTGACGCTTTCACGCCTCTTCAATGCAGTGCGCGATGGACGTCTGCCTTCAGTGTTAATTGGCCCTCCATTACACAGACTCCGGACACACAGACCTATGTCTCGTCGTTCTTTTACTTCGGTCACGGTGGGGAGCCAAGGCGTCACTATACGCCGAGGAAGAATGGAAGACGTCCCTGGAGTCTGGAAACTGACAGCGGAGGCCAAGTGGAATATGCATCAAGATGTGATTGAGACCCACTTCAAAATGTGTGAAAATGGCTGGATTATCGCTGAAAAGGACGGAGATGTTGTGGGTGAGTTTATTTATTTTTTTTTTCTTAAAACTTCGCACTCAATTACAAAATACTGATTGACTGCATAATCTTATTTCTACGACCAAATGGTTGTTTCTTGTTTAGGCCCTTTATACTTCAAACTACTAATTTCCCTATATTCATATCTTAAAAACTAAAAAAAAAAAATCAGATAAATGTACCTGGCGTCGATAAAAGAATTATATTAACACAAATGCAATATAAATGACCTAAGACAAATGAAAGGCATGTCGTTTTAAATGAATCGTTTTAATTTAATGTAATCCTTCAATTTAAATTGGGATACGACATTCAAATCTTAGTGCAGCGACCCGTTGATCAATTATTTTTAGGTAAGATAAAATTGCTTTTTCCCGATGCAAATACATTATGGTGGGCCAATCTCTTAAAGAATGCCTTCTTATAATAAAAAATGGATAACAATAGAAAGTCCAAAGGCGTGGTTCGCGGTTATAAAGACAAATTTAGTCTCTTTGAAAAATATTTACCTTTAACCAACTTTATTTTAGTAATCATTATCTAGAAGAAACATGCTCTCTACTCGCCTTTTAAAAGCTTAGTCTTACTAGAACAGTGCAACTCAAGCACTAATGTACTTAAAATTTGAATTCTGTAATATTTTTCACGCTAACGTAACAGTTATTGAATAAGATTTTTGTACTTAAAAAAAATAATGTCATTGATCTTAATTCATAATACAACGAGTGACTAGACATTTTCGTCCGGCATACAGAAAGTAATACCTTCCAATACAAGCCTCAGATATAATCATCTGTGTGTGTGTGTGTGTGTGTGTGTGTGTGTGTGTTAAATGTTCATTAATTAATTATTACAAGCATGCACTTAAGAAACCGCATGGTTATGGTTTGGATATTGAAAATGCAAATAGATTATGAGTAAGAATTCTGGTATGATTGGTATTGTTAAGTATTAATGTTGACTTACTTTAGGTTGCATGCTGACGCATGACTTTAGTGATGACCTGAGGACAGTGGGTCACTTTATAGTGTCCTCAAAGTTGAGGGGTCAAGGTGTTGGTGAGTATATTATAACAATCAGTATAACATTTTAACAGTCGTTTAAAGTGTAAAATGCCTCAAATGTTGATAACGACATTTAATTCTGATTATTTATTTATTTATAGTTATCATTGCTTTTAGTGACACTGAAGTCGAATTACATCAATGGCGGGGGCAAGGAGAACTGAGGTGGGGGGGGGGGGG